>CM065918.1:18701761-18726761 GCA_033439105.1 Magallana nippona | reverse complement strand
TCACAAGAGCGTCATGAAATTTCTTATTTTATACACTTTATATCTTTTACTGATTTTCTGCACTAGTAAACCCTCATTATGTACTTATATGCGTGCGTTGATTATTACCTCTGTTCATCAAAAGGACATACATGTATACATGTAATTTGCAAGGCTCTTTTTTTTCATAAGTATCACATACATTTGTTTACAATCCCTGTATGATGCATTTTGCCAGATTTATCCGGAAAGAACCTGAGAGGAAAACAGTAGCCCAATTTTGTCAAAAACAACCCCTGTTTGTGACACTATTTATGCCAAAATGGCGTAAAACTAAATATTTCTTTAAGAAACATCCTTAAAAAATGACAACTGAAAATAAACACGCGCTCATAGCCAGAGACATGTACAATGTACCTGTGGTGAATCAAATTGAGCATGTACGCTTCGTGAATTTTGTTTATCATAATTTCGTTTTATTCATCAATATTTAAAAATAGTTATTTTACACTTTTAGATCTTTCTAATGCACATCCCCCCATACAACGTGAGATTATGCCGGTAATTTTACAAGCACAAGTCATGTCGTTTGATTTTTTTCTCACAATAAAAAATATAAGGTAGGGACTAGGGAGTATATTTTTTATTACGAGAAAAATATATAACATCGATGGGGTTTTTTTATTATGAAAAATAATATATATATATAACATCGGAAGCATGTGGGTAATACTGGTCTAATGTAAAGAAAAACCCGGCAAACTGCACCAAGTTTCACCTTATCGTCACCCAGTGGAGATAAACCCACCATTGGACAGCGATGGTAGATGTACAGGGGTCAGCGAAGGTACATTGCCCTCTGTCGATTCATTCATAAGTTTATATCAATTGAATTGAAATAGAACATTCAAAGGGTGTGCTAGGTCATTCTAAGAAAATATTAGCCTAAGGGTTGCAAAATAATACTTTATTGGGGGGGGGGGTCATAATCAGAATTAGTTCTGTGTACAATCTTCGTGTAGAAAATAAGTTCAATGAAATTCCCCGAAGACCATTTGCAATCATTATAAGGAAACACTAATCTGAGTTTATGGTACTTAACTTTATCATTGGTTAAGATGACGCAAAGTCTTGAATCGATGATAAAATATTACTATTCAGCCAATTATGTTATTAACAGTGATTTAAGATTAAATTCTAATAATGCAACACTGTCTTTTGGATTTAGGAATAATCTTATTAGATGTTAGTTATCATAAATATACGAAAGTAAAGGTTTTTCCTTTCGTAGTCGAATGATTTTGATTTCTTTGTCCTTGATACAATCTTTTCAGATGACCAGAAGCTTCAGAGTGGTATAGTATTTGCAGAAATATACCTTAAAATTGAAAACTGAAGGTACAGAATCATATTAAACAGAATCGGGCTTTATTGGATTTGATCTCCCCCCGACCGAAATTATCACCTCATAATACTCAAAGAATGATTCCTTATTCCTTAAATACTTGAGTTATAAATCACCAATAGATTTCTTAAAATATAGATACACAGAATTACGTATCTGTTTAGATGAAAAAGTTTGCTTTGATTAAAAATATAAGTAAATGAATTTACTTTGTCCAAAATAACTATTTTAGGTTCTGTTACCTGGTAAGGTATAATGCATCTGTATTGGAAATTTTAACAACGGCGTGACTGTGCAATGCTTACATTCGTTTAATTGCCATGACTTGCACCAAGCACAAATGGATAAAACGGGCATTAGGAAACGCATTTCTTTAAATGTACAGTATATATATTGTTACTTTTTTGTTTGATAGTAGTTCAAAATAATTGTATTATGTGTGTTGTTGATCTCTCTCTCTCTCTCTCTCTCTCTCTCTCTCTCTCTCTCTCTCTCTCTCTCTCTCTCTCTCTCTGTGTGTGTGTGTGTGTGTGTGTGAGCTGTCAATAGTTTGGTCATTTTTGTACAGTCAAGTACATGTACATGTATTTCCATTTCATTACTCTGATTCAATATCACATGAAAACCCTTATCTGTCTCCTTCAATATATACAACCAAAAAAAATGTCAAATACACTCCACGTTAGAAATGGGGTCACAAATAATCTACTCTACATAGAAATGAGGACACAAATAATCTACTTTATGCAGACATAGGGCCTCAGACATAATATCATTAAAGTCCATGTATCAGCCTCTATCGTTGTTTTGGGTTTATTGGTGCAGTCTTGAGAAAATTGGTATTGCTTAGATATTGGACAGTCATTTTATAATCAATGTCGAAAAATATATCAACTCAATATACATATAAGATTAGCCAAAAACGTTTTATTAAATTTTCTATGATTCAATCTTTTAAGCGTATACCAAATGAACATAATTAATATCTTTGAAAATATAATAAATTGATTTTTCCTATTTTTCATTCAATTTTTTGGCGTTAATTTTATATTTAGATTTTTATAAAAATGAAAAAATGAAAAAAAAATAATTTAAGAAGAATGAAACTGTCACTTACTTGTGCTGACGGAACCAATTAGGACTTCTGGTACAGTTCCTGCTCGCTCAAAGTTACGGATACTGCAAAGCCTAGCCAATGTGCGCGTAAGGAGTAACTATAGTACAAGATCTGCACACTTAACCAGATATCAGCTGATTTGTAGTAAAACGTGACGGAGTAACTTCTCGGCTCGTTAGTCATACCCTCATTTCACGGCCCGCGATAATCGCCTTTTGATATTGCCCTCTTGTCTCTAGCTCAGATTGTGCTTTGGACCCTCTTTCTTCGAGTGCTGTTTGTTTTTACGCTAGGGTTGTCTTTACAGGTATGTGCATCTTGCTATCGATGTTGTATTGACTACGCAGCAAACTGCAGGACGATATCTGTAATAAGTCTTTTTTTTAACCAATAATAAATTATCGCACTGTGGGAACTGCAGAAATTTCGTAATTTATACACACTGAATTGGACACTTTTATGATACAATAGATCAGCAACAGAAAATGGTATATGAGACAAGGCCATTCAAAACGCGAGGAACCTACCATGCAATACGTGTATAGTGTTACATTTATACCAGATGCCAAACAAAGCAGTAGACAGTCAAGTTGAATGCATAACAAAGATGGTGTAATCTAGGGTTTATAAAAATTAGCTTGCATCTACATGTTTGAATATATGGCAAACAGAAAAAAACAAGGCAGGTATTTGATAGCAAAAATACGGACAGATTGTTTTATTTTCCCTCAAGTTGTTTTGTGGTATCCTTATCTGACAGGGATGAAATTGTCGCATTTATCAGTAATGAAAGTAATGAACACACATATCAGAATATATCACATTGTTCTCAAAATATCATGTATAGACAAATATGCATTATTTTAGCTTAACATGGAATGGAAATTATAGATTTGATCTCAAAATAGTAACTTTAAATTGTGTATGATATTTGAATGAATGATTTAATTTTGCAATAAATGTAAATATGAATGTATATGTTATCCTTATTGATTACCTATACTTTAAAGGCGGTTTTGTCTCTGACTAAAACCACGGATATCATAATTACTGGTTTAAATAAATATAGGTTTTTATCGGTTTTTATCTATCAAGATACCCGACCCTGCGAGGCCCACATTTAAGGAAAGGGACATTTATACTTTCCCTCATCAGAAACAGTGGGACCGAAGTACAGAGACAGCCGCCTTGTGAAGTTAGACTTATTTGTTTTAACATCCAGTTCAGTACAAACCTCTATAGCGTGCTAAAACCATTCATGGTAAGATAAATAGAATGACTTATAAAAAGAGAGAAAAATACTGTGTCACAAAACAGTGAAGACAGCTTACGCTCTTATTGAAAAACCATACAGAATGAACAGGTGTGTATATACTAGTAATCAGTATAGCAAAACAGTAATAGGACAAGGACTATTGATACCTTAAATCATACGAGTGTTAGGTAAATTGTAGAAGAAATTTCCGAAAGAATAGTATAAGTAAGTATAAGAAGTGTATTTTGCTTTAAAACGCTTACTGGTACAATGTACATAATAAAATGTAGCAACCGGCGCTCTTTAAAATGGATTTCGTGGATATGCATGCATAAGAGAATTTTATGAACAATGTAATAAATGATGCATTGCGACATTGTGACTTGCACTAACTTTATGCTTTTTTGTCAGCACAGAGCCTTACAAATGAGCCTAATTGAACAGCAAAGCCCACAATTTGCATGGCTTTACATGTAATTAGCAATTTTTTAAGCGTGTTTATGTGTATATGTATCAACATGTTTTTATAAATGTGTGTATAGGACTAAGGTGACGGTTAGCATACCGGTATCTACAAGTTTTATATACGTGAAGTTGCATAACGATCAGTGTTCATTTCAGTAAATATCATATAATGGCCTGTTCTTACTGCTGTAATCTTTACGACTTTATTGACAATGCGACTGATTTAAATTGTTAATTTTTTACGTACTCGAATATGCTTTAAAATTGAAATCATTCAGCGGACCAGTATTAATTTTATTTTCAGACTTTTGCAAAGCATACAATATTCATTCCGTAGACCTCGAATCATGTACATTTTATCAGAACCACATGTATGCGACATCAGCGAGATCCTCGGATAAAAGTTGCATATTTTGGAGTTCATTTTTTAGCATCATACTGTACGCGTACACCTGCAGATCAATTGCACGTTAAACTCCCGAATAAAAATTGATTATAAGAAAATATCAATGTATAGGAAAGCACCACAATTATATGTTACGTTTTGATTATATTAGGTAACGCCGAGCTTGTAAAGCTCTTTGGAATGTGACACAAATGTTTCCGTAGCTTAGAAGATATGGTAGTCTACGAATGTCCTCACGTTTTAAGGTCATTGGCCTGTATGTACCCTTTGCTACATCTAGTCTTACGGCGAAGCAACCGTCGACGATCCTTGGTCCAGTAACGTTCAATAACTTCTTTTGGCAACAACACCGGAACGGATACTCTGACGGATTTGGCAAGATATGCGTGATAAATCGCATTAACCAACGAAAGTAAATCATCTACTACAAAGAATAAGGACCAGATTTAATAATCGCTCCATGAATATTGAATGCAAATCAAGGATGCCACCAACATATCTTTGAATTCTCGATGTAGATAAACTTTAAGACCACCATCTGTTACAAAGTTTTTGAGGGATTTTTTTGCGATGGTCACTGTTCGTAGCATAGAATGATGTGTATTTTATGATATGCGCATTAAACTCATGTACTTTGACCAATAATGGAACACTTTAAACCCAAATTAAGGTTGGTTGCAAATTGTCACATCTACTCTTGACATCTCTAGCTTCTACTATGTTGCGTTAGAGTGCAATTACATGTACGTGTGATATTCCGGATGTCGAATTTATTTTACCAAAAGCATAACATCACATCATTGAATACTATGTATACTCTGTCCCTAGTTGCTTCCACCACTTTTTGCGTAATATCTCGATAATCATAAATATCTTTGCGCCCAAACTACATCCATTCACTAGAATGAAAAAAAGTCCAGATTATCTGTTTTGAAACGCCCCCTCTAAAGCTTCAAGTTTCGATACACAACCAATCAAAGTACGGAAGTACTGACGGGAGTTGATTTTATGGATCATTATTTGGTTTAAAATCAATGATATGTAATGTCGAATGGCAAATAGTTTCTTAGCTGTATTAGAATTACGCACATTTTTTTTTCTAATACCAGTTTGAATTTTGGGGGTTTTCCGACAAGAATTCTGATAAAACCCCATAGGAATCATGATCTGTATTTTTTATAAATAGAATTAATTTCATCAAACTATATATCAGTAATAGAAATAGTTCTGGATATATAAGGATCCAAGCAATATTGAACTCAATCTTGTCTCGTTCAACCAGACGATCGGCTGTCTCCGTAAATCTCCGACAAGCAGAGCGATTTACGGAGACAGCCGAGCGTCTGCTTGAAAGAGACTATGAACTATATTATAGGAATTATTTCCTACGCCAGAGTTCAATATAGCCTCGAATTTCGAATGCATACGACTACAAAATTATCTGCATTGTTCGTGCCATTTAAAATCTGACTATTTTCAAGGTATTTATAAATAATATTCCTTGAAAAACAATACTTCTGAATACATTACATCGAACTTATCTATTATTTTCAAGTACTAAGTCTTGCCAGCGGTTATGATTTGTGCTTAGGTCCAAACATTGTTTCACTTCCGGTTTGCCAGAGTAACTGCATAGGAAAGTTGATTGAAATCAATTCCCAAAAATAGAAAGTCTACGGTGATTTTGCATTGCAAAAGACATGAAAGTACCCCGTGCGATGTGTCCAAACTACTTCCGAATGGAGAAAAGGTATAAACATTTCCCATTTCGAATCTCCGTACGATGTTTGTTTTCGTTCCTGTGAAATTCTCCGGGTAAAAACAGATGATGTATCGATGAAGAAATCTTGAATTTTTTTTATCGGTTTGAATTGTACTTCATTGACAGATATGTTTATTTTAATTAAAAATCATCAAAAGGTGATGGAAGCAATAACTTGGGACAGACTATAGTCCGTTCCAGGTTACCGTTTCCATCACTTTTTGTTGATTTTTTTTTTAAATAAATACAAATACCACTCAGCGAAAAACATTTGAAATAAATACAGTATGTCGCAAAAATTCCAAGATTCATTCTTTCACACGTTTCTTCCTACCCGAAGAAACTCCTCGCAGAATTTTACTCAACAATATCATCCGGGTACTTTTTATGTCGTTTGCAATGCAAAATTCCCTTATGTCTTGTTTTTGGTTCTGTATTGAAACCTGAAGCGATAGAAGGGATAAAGTGGACTTTTTGTTCATTCTAGAGAATGAATTAAGTTGAGCACAAATGTGTACATGATCATCAAAAAAATAAGGAAAAATTGGTGGAGACAGGAACGTGAGACAGAGTATAGAAAAAGTTAAATACATGTAATTACAAGTAGGGGTAGAACTGCATATACCGCTTAAATGAAAGACATTCAGAAGTGTTTAGAATTAAATGATTTATTTTACAATGCAAAAAATTTATTTTTGTTTAATATCGAAACTCATACTATCATTGTTAGAATTAAGAAGATGTAAGTTGTATGAACATCATTAAAAATAAGTTAAATACATGTACAAGTTGTCAATACCTTAAGACATGATTTATTAGAGAACACTGCTAACTCTGTTCCCTAACCACGTCCAGCATCAACTCAAGACACCAATATTAATCAGGATATGCGATTTGTGTGACATCACATCCGTGGTATTAACACCTACAGAATATATTGCAATCATTGCGAGAATTAAATAGTTTGTTTTCCCGACTTCCGTGGGATCGGCTGTTGGTACTTTGCGGAGCGGAACGGAACCAGTAAAGGGGTACCTTACCATGCCATTGTATACCAATTTTCAGTACATGAACAAGTGAATAAATTGTTCATGCACTTCATGAGCCATTGCATACCTTTTAGAGAAATAAACTGACCTGAATGAAATAAGTCAAATAAATCAATAGAAAATAATAAACAGTGTTGTTCAATGCAATATACTGACAATAATTCTTGTATATCTGCACAAAGATTCAGTAAATAAAGATAAAAACAAATTGGTATCTCTGTTTAATAATGTATTTCAATTTTTTCTGTGCAAAACTTTAGTTAGATGCTTTAATTTGTTGGTGAAAAAAAACCTGAATGTTTTTAGCCCAAAAGTGGAACAATAGTAACAAGGAGAAAGAAATACAACTCTGTATTCAGGAGAAACGTATAAAGCTTTTTAATTCGCATAATAATGGCAGTATGTTACAGTATTGTTTATGCTTTAACACAACACGGGCACTTTTTCATCAATGTTTATGACAAAGAACAGGGGGATCAAGGTAAAATTAAAGAGTCGACTACAATATAGTTCAAGTGTATCTACACACTGATGAATAACTATACAGCCAACTCAAGAGGCGGTGAGTGAATATTCACAGCTGATATAGAGGTAGATGACTCAGAGAGCTTGTCTTTCTTTAACTGTTTATCCCCCACCTAGGAGTAGAGATAGTACTGTATATTATGTCCCTCAGTTTCTTTGAACTATTGTATAATACAGTATATACCTACTTTGTAAAATTATTTTTTAAAAACATAGCACAACCTTTTTTTGATTTTAAAGAAGTGGTACATTTCTAGTTTGAGATGTGTATTTTCAAATATTTTAATGTTTTTAATGGTGTTCAAAGCTCTTTGCGGGGAGAGAAAAAAGTTTCTTTAACTCAGATTTTTAGCGATATATTTTCTTTCGTTTTTTTTTCACGTATTAAATAAGGGTTGTTACTGAGCCAGCCTATATTGTAAATGATCTAAGACAAAATAAAATATAACACTTTTAACAAAGAAAAACAAATCCAATATCCAGTGTTTTTATTGTGACTGGCACGTATAAATGAAAATGCTTGTAAAACTCAAACATGCATAATGAATGTTCCTAGCGCGCTATTGTACAAACTGACACGTCATCCTCGCATTTATTGCGAATAAAACTTTCATACGTTTACATATTGCAAAACATGGCAGTTGGCTTATGCTACATCATGTAAAAAAAAAATAACAGTAAAGCCATTAAAAATGTAATGCATAAATGATTGTTATTAAATGAAAAGTCGGAGATACCAATGTGATAAAGTTAAAAATGTACTGGATTTACAATAAAGATTACCGTAAAAAAATATGCAATTCAACGAATCATTCAACACATGAACATATAACAGTCAAATATAAAATGAAGTTCCAAGTAAAAATATATATAAATCTTTTCAAACCGATATCCGTTGCCATACACTTAATCTAAAATATACAATAAGGAAAAAAAACCTATCTGAGATTAGATCTATCATATTGTATAAGTTTTTCAGTTCTGGACGCAAACAAACACATAAACAAACACATACATACACAAACAAACAAACAAACAATAATTTCTTTAAACATTTAGTAAAAACATTAAAGTAAAAACAAAAATTCAGTAATACACAAATATAACTAACATTAGGAATTCCTCTTGAGGATAAGTTAACAAATTCGCTCACAATAATACAAGCAACTACCGGTAGATGCTCCACGTAACGATCACAAGACCTATAATCCAAGCATGTTCAGTGACGTCAGAAGTCATGAACTTTATACAGCCACCGGTTTGTTGTTCTCGGGTTTGTTATTTTCTGGCACGTCTAACTCGCCAGTGGTAAGGTTCTGCAATCCCCTCTGTTTGACACAGGGTAAATGTAACATTAAATGGAACACGGAACCAATGACGAACATCAAACCTCCAAGGTAAAAAGAATAGTTGTAGCTGTTGGTGGCAACACGAACCGCACCTGTTGTTAAAGAGGAAAACAGAGAAAACTGGTCAAAGTTCTCACTTTATCATTGCCATTGTACATAGCATTATTTTTAAAAACAGAAGTTTACAGGTACAATAGATGATGTCCCTGAACTAATTGTTTTCACACATCTGTTTATTTCATTTATTTTTAGTTCCACCCTTCAAGCTAAGCGTAGATGGAACAGGCAATAAACCAAACGCAAGATATTTGCAATCATAGTTAGATTAGAAGGCTAGGGTTTTTTTTAACTCAGAATAAATGCCAAGATTAAAATTTAGAAAAATTATGCATATCTAAATTAAAACTTCTTTGATGATGGGCGTAAAAGAGATCAATATATAATAAGTACCAGCAATAGGGGGTCCATATATGGAGGAAGTCCCTCGAGCTAGTGTCAGAATACCGAAAGCATTGGTAAGTTTCTCAAGACCAATCAGATCACAGATTATGATGGAGGTCAAAGATATATAGGCAGCTGAAATTATAATGATTTCATATTACGATTTGAAATATTTGTGTTCGTGTAAAAAGAATAATATGCTCTAGAAATCTCTGATGTTTATCTTTTCAAAATTATTCTCTTTTTTAGATAAGTCTAGTTTAATTCTCTAGGAATAAACAATAGAAACTTACACACGCATAGTCCATATAAAGCTGCGAACAATACAAGGAGAGGATAGGTCGTACAGAAAGGTTCAAGGAAAAGCAGCACCGCGCTAAACACCAAAGCAACATTGTTGATTATCAATGCGTCCACCTTGGTCACGTCAGCTATCACACCGGACAAAATCCTCCCCACCGTATTGGTGATTCCTAAAAAAGAAATCAAAACTTGAAAAATCCACTGTTTTGGGATTTGGTTTTTGGAAACCAAGAGAACTGGCGTATGTTAAGAACCCAAAATGAAAAATCTCAACGAATGAAATATGCACGAAATTTCTACAATGCAAAAATCACATTAATGTTGAAAATGGCTTACCAATCACGGAGATCAAGAACGCAGCGTTGGTTTTGTCGACGTTCTGCTCCATAGCGTGGTCAACCAGGTATGTGAACGGAACATAAAATCCAATCATAGCAAATAAATTACCGATGCAAATGAGCACAAATGGCAAGTCTTTCAAGATTGAGAAATCTAACATATCTCGAAGAGTATCCACAATGGATTTTGGCAAACACGTGCAGTGATCCCATATGGAGGATGGCGGAAGCGCCAGCTCTCCGGGAATAGTCGTAATACTTGTGATGTAACTGTGCATGTCAGGCTGGGACGTATACTCTGGGATTTTAAGCGTACTCCCACTGTAAAAAATGTCCTTTCTATACAGTGGTCTGGAGTAGTCTTTTTTCTCCACATTGTGCTGTGATCCGATCCGTAGTCTTGCAGCAGACGAATAGTCACGGGTAGAAGGCACCACTTTTGCGTAGCCGTTCTCGATAAGTGGCTCCACCTCGTGGCTGTACACACCATTCAGAATGTTGGCATCGTTAGCGGCCTTACTTGCGGCTTCTTCCTCCTTCAATGGCTTCTCCTCAATGGTAGCCATCGATCCAAACCTTTCCTCTGACTTGTCGGACCGAGGTGATTCCGGCGATGACGGTTCTTTGTTGTCAATACCACTGAATGTTATTTTAGGAATGTCCACCACCGGACTTCCGCAGTAACTCTCGCCAGCCTCCGAGAACGAGTGTTTGTAGGTGTCGCTGTCGCGAGTTTTCACAAAGTAAGCGCTTGGCATTGACGTTATGTCAGAATCATCATCTTTCAACCTTTCTTCGCGCAACCTCTTAGCTTCTTGCAATTTAGCAAAACTCTCCACAACCTGGACACTCGATTCTGATTCTGTACAACGCTTACGGTTGGCAATGGCTCTTTCTTTTACGCGATCAATCATAGTTTTGGCCCTAACCTTTGTTTTCTTCCTTTTCCTTTTTGGTGGTTCTAACGGTCTCATTAACATAGCAAAGACGCATCCATTCAGAATAATACCGGCGTGAATCATTAACATATACTTCCAATCGAAAGCATCTAATATGGCGGCGTTTGCAGGAGAAAATATGAAAGTTCCTATCCCGGAGCCGGATACTGCAATGCCTGTTGCAATGGCGCGTTTTTTCTCGAAATAAAAACCGACACTAACAATGGCTGGCAAGTAGATTAAACCAAATCCCAAACCTAAAATACAAGAAAATACTCAGCATCACATTCTATATTAAACAACTTTGTCACTCAACTCTATTACCTCAGAAGGGGTGGGTTTAGAATCAAGTTATAGAATTTACCCCCAAGAACTCCATATGTTAACATAAGGACAGAGACACTGTCACTGAAGGAGGCAAGCAAGAACCCAACACAGGCCAGGATGCTTCCTGCAAACGTCACTGGTCTACATCCGAACTTGTTGGTCAAACCACTCACCACGGGACCTGAACAGAAAGTAGAAGTCTTTTTACATGTAAGTAAATATTTTATACTATCATTCATCGATTGTGTTTAAGAAATTTTAACTTAAAGGTGTCATCTAAAAAGTGGGCAGGTGATAATAAGCTCCAACATGCAGATCTACATGTCTGGTCCAATAATGAAGGTCAGAAAGGTATCTCAAGATAGTATCATCAATAGCACAAAATATGCTTAGAAAATAATCAGTTTTAGTTGCATTTGAATTCAGGGACAGTAGTGCTATAATAGGCTACAATTCAAAAATTTCTAATTCCAAAATACTAGATATATACATGTACTAGTATTATAGTATATCTCCACTTACCAGCACAAAGGTAGACTCCGACGAGCAGAGCACCTATGAGAGAAATCTTCCCGGGGGATTCGCCGAAATCTTCAACCCACTGGGGAAGGAGGACACCGAAAGAGTATCCAAGACCGTCCACAATAATATTACACATCAGTGAGCTAAAGACGATCACCCAGCCCCAGCCTCCGTCCGGTGGGGTGGGGATATAGTCCCCCACACTCTCCTGAGACTCCGTGGATTCCTCGGACTCATGGCGCTTTCTTTCCGTTGACATGCTGGAGTGGTGTTATTAATGTGTGTTCTACTGTCACTGGCGCTAAGATGTCTATGGCATTGTCTTTTCATTCAGTGTAAATCTTTAAAGGACAGATAAAAAATTCCATATTATAAAACAACACATAATTAACCCGTTTTATAGTAAAGCAACCTGAATATGTAAAAATCTTTCGAATCTGCATTTGACTAGTTATTTGAAACAATTAATTTTAATAACACGGAACAAACACAATATATTACTAGTATGTAGGAACCAAAACTATTTTCATGATGGTATCTATTAGTGCATTTACATGTAAGCAACAATAACAAATAATTTATGATTGCTTTTTGACGATCAGTACAGAACAAACATATAGCATGTACTTTCAGTTTCAACGTGCATATAGAGGTTGGGTTGATATACGAGATGTATACATGTACAGGGTAAATCGCCACATTTACAATAATTTGCAATGATCACGGATTCTAAGTAATGTAAATATATTTTGATAACCTGTGTATTCAGTCATTATAACCTATATCAGCAGTACTGTATCGCCATTGATACCCTTTCTGTTTCGGTATCACTTAATAGAAACCTAAGGGCAGACCCTTGTACACACATACGATAACCAAGATAACCTGGCTGCTTTAATGTGTGTTAAGTAACTTTACTCTCTCTGTCCAGTACTAACACTTCTGGGACTTCGGTCTGGGTCAAATCTGACAGCATTTTGTTTTAACAGAGTGTTTATTGTTTCTCAAGGAGAGCATCTCCGCACTATAGATCAACAAGGGGTAGAGTTGACTCCTTGCAGAACCGCTACGACCCATTCTGGAGTATTAGCATTGTAATCACAGTACATTGAATTAACATAATAGATAATCTAGTTGAATAGGAATGTTCGAACTTTATTCACGTTATTTAAATAGAATGTGGAATGTGCCACAAAACAATTGTTGCCGATGGAGGGCAAAATTAATTGAAACGAATCATTAAGATTTGTTGCGTTGCATTGGAATAATGATCTTGCTTTTTCGTTCAGTCTTGTTAGTCGATTAAATACATTTCTGATTTTGTACACTTAAAAGAGAAAAATATCATTAGAAATGCATATATATGCATAGTTTAAAAAATCCTATGACTGAAATAGATGTTATACGTCGACTATTAATTTGTTGTCTGCTACGTGTGTATATTAAATCAATAAGTTCGGAAGGAAAAGTCGAGTCCAATAAATCGATACTCGCTGATAAAATATCCACAGTTTTTCATTTATGATACATGTACAGTGTATATATAATTGTCATTAACTGGTTCGACGTTAATCGTATACTCAGCATTATGGAACAAAACATGTGAAAAATATCGCCGATTCAAGGAGATTTGAGAATCTAAAGCATTTCACTACGAAAGAGCTGTAAATCCTACAAATAAATACAAATATTTCCTTCGCTTTGACAAACAAATCACTTTAAAAACCGTCTTACCTTTAACAACGATTAAAAGTTCAAACGTTTGTGGTTTTCGATGAAAGTTGGGGAAACCACGAGGCTTGCTTCAATCAGCTGATCCTAATGGAAAATGTGCGCAATGCGCACCTGATTACTCATACCAGGGTTTTTAAAAAAAATCTATACAGGAAATAACCCACCTATCTTAGTCTTTACTACGGCCCAAGAAACTTCCTTTGTATCCAACAACGTTTACTTATATTCCTTTACTGTGGCATACAGTCAGGAAGTCAAAATTTGAATATTTAAATGTTTACCTTACAATTTTCCCATGCACCGAGTGTGTACTAAATTTGCATACGATTTAATTACCTAGGGAGAATCTCAACGCAACTAGGGGGCCACAATAAGCACAGATAATGGGGGTGCGTAACAAAGGCAAAATATAAGTGGTGGAAACGGGATCAATTTAAAAATCGTGAAACATTTAACATGTACAATCACACCGAAACAAACGACCGATATATATGTATATCTACATGTACTTACAATGCGTATAGTGGTGAGATCGGTGAAATGACGCCTTCCTAAGGTTACCCTGTGTTTTGAGACTGTGTATTCGGGGGTTGATACATAGTAAACTGCTGGCCGCTTGATCCCCGCTTCCCTGTACACAACGGATTAGCCCCGTCCTTGACCTTCCTATAGTGAGAAACACATGTTGACCAGTAAATATAAACAATCTTACTCATGTGTTGACGCGCTTTGGTCAAAGATTTCAATAAATGATAAACAAAAAAACAAGGTCTATGACCAGATTTTCACCATGTCAATAACAATGATACACAATAAGATATCTCTTGTCGTACTATTGTGCAATATCAATTGTAATAATTGACCTAGTAGATCATATAATATTGCAAAAATTATGTACTCTATACAATCTCAAATCTGAAACTCCGTACACAGAAAAGTCCAGTGGTCAAGTATCTATATGTAACACGTGATTCACTTAACAATGAACTAAAGTAGCAGTTTCCGCAGTGAATAAGTTGAGAGAATAACAGTTTCACATCACAACCAATATGCCATAAAAAAAAATACCCATTACAGAATACGCATATCACTTTGTTACAAGGTCGTACCCTATTTATAAATGGGAATGTAAACAATAATTGAAGGTGGCTTATTTTGGTATTTGATGCAGGCTTTTGGTCGTCTAAAATGACAAAAGATGACTCACGAGAGAAGCCCAGATTTATTTAAAATCCCATGTTGTAAATAATGGAGTACATGTCTACACACACTGAATCAATAATGTAACAGTCCCCAGATTAGGGTCGTTTTAGATATCATTGACACATATAAATCCTTTACAAAAGAACTACCGTCATAATTACCAGAGCGCATCCTGGAACTGATCCAAAGAGACGTTCATTTCGATCAAGATGACAAGATATCATGTACAATTTCTTTCTATTGTACAATGGACGCTTCCTGGAAGAGTCACGCGAACAAAGAAAAATGAAAATCTCCAGTAATCGAGCCTTTTCCATTACAACTTACCTGCAACGAAAGATACTCCAAGAGTCGGCGAAAGCTCCAGTTTTCCCTGCTTCGATCCAGCTGTTTTTTTTCTGCCTTCGATAAAAATAGCTCAGCTAGTTTCCGACATCAAACAACATCACATGACACACACGTACCGCAACTATTATGGCTGCTGACGGGTTTACTGTTCAATCGATCGATTCATACCTCCATTCACGCGTCGCGCGTTTGCTCTCGAATCTCGAATCTTGATTTCTATACACCGTATAACACGCCGTTACACATTTTTGGAAAAGGCGGAGAAGTGGTATAATATGTGTCACAACACAGCTGTTGAGTATTTGTATGTATACACTAGCTGCTATGTGTGCCGTGATGCTTCCTGTCGTGTGGTTTACAAAGTCGTCTCAGAGACAAAAATACCGCACTTGTGTTCTTCTTGCCTGAGTGAAATGTATGTTTGGGATGCACTTATAAAACAGGTAGTGGGTTGACCATCATTTAACTTGGGTAGATTTTTACTTTTTGCATTATGAGCTCTCTATCGGCCGACACTCCATGTGGTGCCGTGCACCCGGATCTCATTACAGTAGAAGATAACTTCACTAAAGGGTATACTAGTAGCTAGAATGTTAATGTGTCGTAACGCTACATGTATATGATTTATCTCGTGTTTTCCAGAAATTTTATACGGATGTACAGATTGAAATAAGTATTTTTTTCCATCTCCTTGCCGTGTAATGAATGTATTAATTAATTGTTACTTGTGTTTTATCCAAATGCCTTTAAAAGATGCGATTAAATTTTTATTATTGAGAGTTTATGCGAGTTAACAGACGTCCAAACCATTATATAACAATTGAAGGTGATCCACTAAAGTACTATGGTCTCTCTCTCTCTCTCTCACACACACACACACACTTTGGAAGGGGAGTGTCTGTGCAAGCAGCTGATGTACTGATACTGTAGCACACTCACGAACAATCCCCAGCCACCCATGTCGATCCTCCGCCCTTTTCTAGATTTTTTGGCAGGGATTTGTGGATTCCCTAAATCTTATCTCTTTTTTAGATAAATTATAATACGTTAACGTTTTTTGCAAACAGTTAATAACTGTAAAAAAAGAATTCTTTCCGACTTTGTTGTACCTTTAAAAGTTAGATATGAAATATGAAGCAGTGTATTTTTTCCTGATAGCCTAAATCATTGTCACGTTAATGTTAGACTAAGCTCCATCCTAAATTGCCAGTTATTATGTAGAATGAGTATAAATGAGTGTAACAGACCATAGCACTGGCTTCTTGTCTCTTAATCGCTTGATCATACGGCTCTAGGGTGCCTATATATTACATGTATATCTCGGAGAAAAAGCACATATGATAAAATCTGCGTAAAGACATTTGAGATCGTTCAGTGATAACTGTCAGTTCTATCCATGAAACATCTTAAGGAGAATGTCAGAACGATGCTTAACAAAGAAAAACGTTATGAATATTTATTAATCATTTCACGACTGGTTATTCCTCTCTTAAACAACAGCATCTAGCAGACAGGAGAATCGATTGTGTACCCCCCCCCCCCCCCCCCCCCCCCATTACACTGTATGTTGCATGTGCATAGATGGAAAAGCCAGTACACATTTGGCATTTCTTATTTGATCACTTCGTGCAGTTGGCTAAAATTAATTATAATTCTAGTTTGTCTAGTAATTTACGACACTAGCTAGTGTCGTTAAAGTTGTAAATGATGGTAATTTTGGATTTTCATATAAAAAAATCGGGAGTACGCTGTATACGATATATGCGGAATTTACCATGGTATTTCTGTTTTAAGGTCCAAACGATGAGAAGTGCAATATGGCTTCTAAAAAAGACTGAATGAGGTAAAAGAGCTAGTGCCGTTAAAGTTGTAAATGATGGTAATTTTTGGATTTTCATGTAAAAAATCGGTAGTACACTATATGCGATATATGCGGAATTTACCAACGTATATCTGTTTTAAGGTCGAAACCACAGAAGTGCAATATGGCTTCTAAAAAGACAAAATGAGGTACAGGGGTATTCTATATTTAAATCCATCGAATTTCTTAAGACATTAGGGTTACAAAATATCACGTAATCTATTATGTACATTTGATGAAAGATTAATAAACATATTTAAAGAAGTTTCAGCTTACTCTTCTTTACCTTACTCTCTTCCGCATCCTCCTATACTAATAGGAAAGAGTAAGTACATATTCAGTTATATACAAAGTCAGATAATTTAAAATTAAACTCATCAACCAGAATGGACTTTCGTTGAAGAAATACTGTATAAAGGGAAATATTCGCCCCGTTTTATGTTCGCTCATTTCGCCCTCGTTGTCAGCGGGCGAGTTTAAGACTGGAGGAATTCCAATGTTTCAAATTATCTCTACATTAACACAATTGTGTCGGGGCAAATTCAAGAAACCGTAAGCAAGTGCACGGGGCGAGAATTACCCTGTATACGGTATATACTACACTATGATATATCTTACAATGTAAATCTATCAAAAACAATGCATACAAATTCACATTCCTTCGCTTATTTTGAAACACATTCCTGTGTCACACGATTGTTTATATGATGTAGTCAAGCTTGAATTTTTTTAATTTATTTATTTTTCACCAAATGCAGCTCATGGTGTGCACGAGTTTATTGATTAAGTCTGTATACATACTCCTGCGCGGATCCAGAAATTTTTCCAAGGGAGTTCGATGGATAATTTTGTTTGTTTGTTTGCGGGGGGTAGGGGGGGGTTGAGACCTGTTTTCGGTTATTTTACCACTACCCACCCAATCTAGACCCGCGCATGATGCTGTGCATCCTCTTTCATCATAAAGCAAAAATCAACATTTGTTCACTGTGGGAAATATATCGGTACATCTTGAAATATTATTTGGATTTCAAACAGGTAGATTATAATCATATCACGTGTAACATCAAATATATGTAAAACCTTTGGTCTTTGTCTTAATCAAAGCTTCTACTGAGAGAATACTGAGAGAATAAACGAAAGAGTAATAATGGAACATTTCTAACTTCAACCTTAATTTGTTTTATATAAGGTTTTTTCTCCATATTTGACAGCTTTTATTTGAAATGTAAAATACATGTATCTTCAAATCAAACCTTTTTCAGAATCTAACAGAAATACTATTGTACACTTGGTGTATTAACTTGAAAACATAGGTTAACAATAAAGACTTAATTTATCCACTTAAAACAGCTCTCACATTAAAAATAATTACAGTATAATTATAATATTTATATAATGCTTATAAGTAAACAAAGTTGGGACATTTTATCACATTGAATTATTGATATGGATAAAAGTACATTACATGTGAACAGTCAAAATTTCAAAAAACTTACGAAGGACAAAAGGAAAAATAAAACCTTGAAACCAGATGCCTGTTTAGCAGAGAGATTCCCTATTCCTATACATTTACCACAAGCAACCAATCTGCTGAACAAGCTACAAGTAATATTTTCATTGATTAAACTTTGTTGTCAAAAATTACAGGGAAAAGGTAAGTATTTAAAGTACATCGAAAAAACATTGAAAAAAGAAAATGTCCCATTCCTGATTACTCACACACTCGCAAAATAATGAGGCACTCCAAAATTTTTTGTGAATTATAAAGGTATATCTTTACTACAAATAATTATCTATGAACCTTTGTACAGTGGATCATCTTTGGCTTAAATTAACATCATTTTTCTCTCAGTTTATAACCTATCAAATGAACAACTGTATTACTATACAAAATGTTACACCACTAAAACATAAGGACACTCAAATATGAGCATAGTTTAACTATTAAAAGATAATTCATTCCTACATGCATACATCTATTCCCAAAAATGAAGGATGATTTGAAAATATTTCTTTAGTAAGACCAGTGTAAAACCAAACACGTCCTATCAAGATGACGGTTCAATTGATATTTGCACAGTTTATTATTGTGTTGATATTTGATCAATGATGTTGTCAACCAATATACATGATATACATTAATTTTCATGAAAAATAATGTCATTTTCTAAAAAGGTTATATATACATGTAGTACTGTATACATGAAAATTTCAGAAATTTTTGTAAATATATCCAGAAAATGCTAAACAAACAATACGACAAACCTCGTTGAGTCATGTAATACATTTTTTAAAAATTGTGTGATCTGAATCGGGTAATTACATGTATATATATATGTATACCGTATAATAAAAAAAATCACATTAAAAAAAAAGAACACAGACTCTTTGATATGAATGTACTTCAGAGGGCATTAGTAGTCCAATATATTTATATACCAGGGCTTTGTATATATTAAATCAGTTTAACAGCCATTTATGGATATCACTTTAATAACAAAAGCATTACTTGATTTTTTTTTTAAAGAATTATTGTCGTAAAATGGAGAATATTCAAAGTTCATTTACTCCACACCAAATCAAAAACAAGTATCTGTGGTCACCATGCAAAGTCGAAAATTTTCAGTCCTTTCAATGCCTCAGTCTTTATGTACTAAATAAATACATAAATGCCAAACAAAACAAATAAAATGAAGTACATGTATATGTAAGGTATAATCATTCTTTGGCAGTTCAAAACTATGAAATCAGTTATAAGTAATAAGACCTTAAAAAGATGTAAAATAGCTCACTGTGAAAAAAGTGATTGTCATGATTTCTACAAAAAACAATTTGTAGAAACTAAAACCAAGATAATCCTAAGATTACTTGCTACGATAAAACATAATATGAAGAAAATAACCTACATGTATATATCAGATCCATCTGTACTATTAATCACCATAAAAGTCTAATACATAGATTTAAAATACTCTATGTATATTAATTCAAAATACATAAAATATGTAAAAAAAAAAAAAAAAAAAAAAATATGTGAGACATTGATAGGATCATGTTTTATAAAAGAATAATATGAGCTAACAAATGAGTTTTATAAAATTCATCACAGACATCCATAAAAAATAGTGCAAAAGATACAACCATCTCTCTCCTTATAGGGATATGTCAATTTATGAGATTCATTCAATCATCTTAAATCTGTCATGGATATGCAAAAACAAGCAATTCATTGATATAAAAGAATCAAAACACAACACAGCTTTGGAACTAGCTCACGAGAAACCATTTTCATTGTGGCTTCGTCTGACGATTCGGTCGATGTTTATCATGACAACGGAGAGGAACTTCTGGAGATCCTTGATCTGCTGTTCCATCTTCTTCATCACTCCCTCCAGATTGTACAGTCTCTCGTTGGACAGCACTATACTCCTATTGTTATCTGACATGTCTTTGAGGGAATTTGAATCTCCTGAATTTTGCAACTTAAGACGTATTTCTGAATGGTTGTGGCTGTTAAAGTGAAAGAAATGATGATCATCATGATAATTAAAATGGAGAATAACAAGCCAAGAAGAAAATTACGCCTGCTAAATAAATTAAAAATAATTCATTGTTGTGTATTGAGTTAAAATAAAGAAAATAAAATTAAATATACTAAATATTGAGCTGTATATATGGTTTGCAGAAATAAATCTAAATGTAAAACTTATTATCATATATTCTTTGAAACTGTAAATCCATTGGGAGAGGGGTATAATACAATAATATCTAATTCAATCTGTAAAAAATTTGAAGAAAAGTAGCTCATAATGATAATTATAATTTGATACACATACGTAAGATTGCGTAGAGATTCTTTCATTTCATCACATTTCATTCTCATGTCCCGCATGACTCCAGTGATGTGATGTCGTATAGCTCTCTCGTCATTTAGACAGCTCTCTGTCACCAGACGGAGTTGTTGTTCCTGTTTAATTTCAGCTTTCATATTATCCACATGCTCTGTTGCCTATGCAGAATAAAATGAAACATGTTTCTTATTCCTTCCTTCCTAGTCCTTGTTGCACCCGGAGGCACATAGGGCTAATTTCTTATTAGATCACATATAATTACACATTACCCTATACAAATCTGTTTACCAAAACTGATATTTGCAGTTGAACTTTTTATCCATAAGGATGATATATTCAAGTTTATTACCAAGAACAGATTATTATTGATAATCAAAAAATAAATCAATTGGGGAAAAAACCCATTTACCTCAATATACCTACTGAATGAATTGGCAATGGTGTAAAATTTTCTAGCTAATGTAAATACATTACAAGCCCTAAAAATTTCATGATATTGAATACATGTAATTCCATAATTTTTGTACCTTCAAAAGCTGAAGAGCCATTTCCTGCATCTCTCCTTCCAGACGATCTGCATAAGCTTGCTCCAGCCTATCATTGGTTGGCATTGGAGCTTTGCTTTGCCAGCGAGCTATGGCATTTGTCATCTTCTTTCTTGGACCAAACAATCTAGAATTCAAAACAAATAACAAAATCATTTTGGAGTTATTCTGAATTTTAAATTTATGGAAGACATCTGTATGTTTATCACTATCTTTAACCAGAAGGAAAATGCATATATATATATATATATATATATATATGTGTGTGTGTGTGTGTGTGTGTGTGTGTGTGTGTGTGTGTGTGTGTGTGTGTGTGTAACATAGCATTTTGTTTTTATATATATATATATATATATATATATATATATATATATATATATATATATATATATATATATATATATATATATATATATATATATATATAAATAAAAACAAAATGCTATGAATAGAAACTCACTTTATTCCAATCTCTTTCAGATCATTATCTGTCAATGATAAGAACACTTGTAAGTCAACATCTTGTTCCTCAAACACTTTCAGGTATTTAGACAAACCCAGTTGATGCAAAAGAGAAGGTAAATCTCGAGGATGTTCTCCAAAGTCAGGCTAAAATTCAAAAAGTCATTGGATTTAAAATCAAACACAAATAGTTACATGTTTAAATTGTAATTGATAAAAAAAATCAATTTTTTTGTTATAAAGAACAGAATAATAGTTTCTGTTACAGTGTGGCAAATCAGAAAACATTTTTAAAAAGTTTCTGTTGAGGTTATGATAAGTTTTTAATACTCTCACACACACATCAAAATCTACAAAAAAAACATCAATACATATTTCACTGAAAGAAACACCTATATATCCATACTGTCAAAATACTTATTGTGATAGTCTTGTCTGACAAGCTGATGCAAAAATAACCTCAAATACTTCTTATATAAGAATTCTTACCTTCTTCTGAGCAAAGAACTGTGGGTCAGGCATACCAGGGGATGGAAATATCTGACATCCGAGCTGAGGCATAAAGTTTGCGGCAAGATTGCTATAGACGGGAGGTGGGACTTTTGGCTTAGCCCCCTGTAAATGGTGGGGGATCTGTGTGGTTGGGAGGGTGGTAGTTGGTTGAGTAGTTGGGTGGGGAGGTTGCTTGGCAGACTGGGGTCTGTGCTGGTCTATCTGGTGCTGTGGGGGAGGGTTATGAACAGGCACAGACTGCTGCATGATGACATCTTGAGTATTGAACTTGACACTAGGGGAATTTGAACGGCTTTTGTTGGACTGTTTCTCTCTGTCTTTCAGTTGTGACGTGGGACTCATTGCACTAGATTTTGGCTGAGGGTTGTTATTTTTGGAGACCTGCTCCTTTTTATTGCTTTTACTGTCTTTCTCATTTTTGGTTATGTTTTCCAGCTCTGACTCGGACGACACTCCAGACTGATTTTTAATGCTGAGTTGAGCCATGGCTTTGTTGTAACTGGAGGCTGGAGACAGAGTGGCCTCATTATCAGACAGGTCACGACCTCCGGTGCTACCATCTAGGGAGGAGCTAATGCTATCCTGTGGCTGACAGTCGTCACTCTCATTACTGCTGTGACTTAGACCGAAGGCAGCCATTAGTCCACCACTAGAACCTGAACTGCTTTTGATGGTCAGGGCCCCCGTTTTAGAGAAGGCATTCCCATCCTCTCCTGGCTCATTATCATTGGAGTCTGCAATTTACCAAACATACTCATTTTTTCACATACAAAAAAGTTTTTGGGTGGCAGTTTAAAAAATAATTCCATGTATATATATACATATATTCTTTCTGAGCTTTGTTCATAATCACAAGATGGAAAACAAAATAAAGATCTTTTCCAATGCTGTATTTAAAATAACATGTTCACTTGCTCTCGGTACTTTTATTGAATAATCTTCATTGTTAATTTTTTATTGAGTGATTACCATACATAATGTGCATGCACACCTGTATTTCTGCCCCCCGAGCTGTCCAGAGCATTGTAGTCCTGTAGGTTGATTGGGGAGGTCACATCTCGATAACATAGCTTAGAGTTCCCTTCAGCCCCCACTTCTCCTTTAGGAAAAGTCACATATCCTTTTGGAACTTTTGGACTCTCTGTAAGGCAATTATTAAGGTATTGTGCATAAACCTTGAAACCAGAAAAAATTACTTTACAAAAGAATATTACTAAAGGTATAAGGTCTAATGAATCAAGTTGAACAGAACTTGAATATTTGCAGTATATTTTCACATACATATACTGCAAAAATTTTAACTTCAAGAAATCATTTCATATATGCCTTCACAAGCTTTAAAGTTTTCATAAGGTAAGATGGAATCCAAATCACTCACTTGTAGGTGTTTTGTAGTTGTCTGAGGTAGGGGATCTGTTGATCAGTCTGGCAATTGCATCAGGTCCATCCCGAATGCTGGGACGACCTTTACCCTTTTGACCCCTATGACCTTGCTTTGGTTTGGAATAAGCTTCATCAGAGGAACTAAGTTCTCCTGCATCCAGACCTTTAAAAGAGAGAGTGTTGGATTTTCATGTTACTGTGAAGTTTAACATGTGATTCATGCAATGAATTTTTGATGATGTGAACATGATCATACATAATTTATAAAAGGTCTTCAAGTGCTAGGGTGACTCTCAAGGTATTTATATAATTTGATTCAATCATTTCAAAAAAGTCACTTTAATCCTTCATGTAATTTTACTTCTAAATATATGCCATCTCACAGATAAGCCAGTAAATTTGACTAAAATGGTGCCTGCTCTGAGAGAAAACAATCAACATAAGGTATGCTGCTGCATAAGGTATCAACTTTCATAAATGTAAATCAATGCACTTAACAAGGCTGCACAAATAAAGGTTAATGAACTAAAATGATTCCTCTGACAGCGATTAGATAAGTCCTGACCCCAGTTCCTGTTACTTACCGGCCTCTGACCGCAGACAAGTGTTGGGCATGACATGGTTATCAATGAGGCTGACTATCTTCATGTTGCTGTGGATGAGGGCCAGAGAACGGGCCGTGTCTCCATTGTGGGCTTTGTTAAACACGTTCACTCCCTATAGAGAAAACCATACACAAATTTTCAAAACAATCTTTATTCTATCATTGCAATAATCTTGTTTAAAAAAAGTTTCAGTATGGTTAAAAGAATCATGATTTTACGCAATCCTCATGTCTCATTTTTTCCAAAAACTTCTGGGACATTTTTTTCATTGAGCTTATTTTGGAATGTTACTTTCACAAATAAAAACAAAACTT
>CM065918.1:18674678-18701261 GCA_033439105.1 Magallana nippona | reverse complement strand
TTATGAATAAATGCATAACAGTTGTACAAAGTATTATAACACCATAACATTGGATAACTTTATACATTTATTGTACTTGCATTACATGGTATACTATAGATGCATTGCATAGATATTTTCACTACACAAAATAATATAAATACTTGTACTTACATGCTGAAGAAACAGTTGAACAATGATTTCATGACCCTCTGCTGCAGCTTCCATAAAGGGAGTTAATCCTAGACTAGGTTCCCTGGTAAACAAAGAAAAAAAATGTTCATTGCTACCTTTTTTTTATATGTCATAGAAATCAGAGATTAATCATGGTATAAGTATTTCTTAACACATATGATCTGGAGTAAACTACTAGATACCTTCACATATGTGCCTACACTAACACAATTTCAATTTAAAATCCTGAACAGTCATACTTACAAGATAGCTGATATCTTTACATCTATGTCTACTTACACAGCATTTATGTTGGCTCCCTGCTCCAAGAGAAATTTGACCATGTTTTGATGTCCAGCATAGGTAGCATGGAAGAGAGCAGTCCAGCCTTTGTGATCTCGTGCCTCCAGCTCTGCTCCTTGCTATAATACCAGTATACACTAATGTCGCTAGATTATCATACTAATTCTGTATAACATAATGTACATTTACATGTACATTTACTAATAAGCTGCAGATCCGCAGCTCTGTGGCTTCACTGGCTTGTCAACCAATATTTTCCTGAGGATTTACAGATCTGCTGCTATTTTCTTATTACACTTGCACCATAAAACATGAGGAATGGAAAACTGATTTAAGAATAACTGATATTTTTTTTTTCTCTCAGATTAACATATGTTATTCTCCTAAAGCAATAATACTGAAAAATAAAAATAAAAGATTTTACAGAACCTGCACAAGAAAGTAGCCAACACTTTCATTTCCACAGCTTGAAGCCAGCATCAGGGGAGTCTGTCCTTTATGATTCTTGACATTCACACTAACACCTGCATCCAGCAACAGATTCACTATGTTGTCATGTCCAATGTAGCAGGCATACATCAACGGCGACCACCCACCCTTATTTTTCTTGTTCAGGTCAACTTTCCTATTGGAATAAAAGATTTTTGAATGACTAGCACTCTGATACATGTAAATTTGCAGATAAACAAATATCTGCATTTATAATGAGCAAGAGGATCATAGGAATTGATTGAGCATATTTAGTAACTGTTCCCAAGTTTGCTTCCACGCATTACCATATTTTCACTGAAGTTTACCTGTTTTAAGAATATATTAACAAAACTGTTTTGAAATTATATACCCGGTAAGCAGTTACAATAAAAGATTCATCTGATTTTATAGCATTTACATAAGGGTCAAGCATTTCACAATCTGAGGTAAGGATTTCTTCCAGGTTGTACAGTTTGTACAGTGATATGTGTCTCATATAATGTATTTACTATATGTTTCAAGAAATTAAATTAATACAAGTGTACCTGGCAATGTATGACCTGACGACATCATACTGTCCTATGCTGGATGCTGTATGAAGATCCAGAGGAATGGGATCAAACACATCCTTAACGTTCCAGTTCCATCCTTTCCAAACTGACAGGCTACGGTCAAGAAGTTCATTCTCTGAGGACTCATCTGATGCCTCGTATTGGTTATCTGCCTCTTGTGCCATCCTCTGTCATGTTGATCAAGCCATCACACTGCTAAATATTTCATACAGTGTATAGGTGGTGTACATGAATTGCCCTTCAATAGAGATTGTTATCTGTTAGATATTATGAATTACTTAAATAATCATTTTTCATAAAAATGTCATAATAAGTTTTTGCAGTAAAGACTGAATTAACAAAATGCATGTTCCACTGCAGAATGTAATAAACATGTAGCCTTAGTTTGTGTAGGGCTTAGTTTGTTATTTGGCCTATTTAATCAGCTGTTGATAGCATACACTTTTCCCACTGCAGAGAATTGTAGTAAGTTATTACAAAGTATAGATTAATTAACAACGTGTTAAAAATTAATAAGATATTAATACTTTACCTTAAATAATAGACAGAAGGTCAGATTTTTCGAAAAATAATCAATACTTTTTTTCTATTCTCCTTTCAATAAAATTTCGTTGAATAACGACCCCGATTCTTAACAAATATTTTTTAATTACTGACAAAGAATGAGAAATATGATATTTATAACTGAGATATACAGCTTATTATTATTTAACAAGTCACAGTACTTGTGTTTTCGCACAAAAAAGTGGTAAGAACTAAATAGAAATCGTGAATCGGGTTTGGTGTTCACAAGGTTGTTGATCATCCGGGGATCTTTGCGCAGACACGATGGTTCGAAATTCCACCGATGATCCATCGGTTGGAATGTTTTAGTTTAAATATATAGCTATCTGAGCGATATATTTCATTGGATTTGGTAATTGACTTAATTTCAGTGCGGTAGGTTATCTATTTTGTGTGTTAGAAATGAAATATTCGTTGTTTTGATGCTAATAATTGTTCATTTGTGTGATAGTTTACATAATTACCATGGTACCGTTTATGGTATATATTTTTCTCATAAATTTGTTTTTGTTGATCCGAGCTCAATTTAATTATTTAGGGTATTATTGAAACACACAAATCATAGTACAGAGTATTTACAAAAAAACAATAATCACTGTAAAGTAGGTCAACAGGTTGATTCATGTAAGAACATATCGAATTTTAAATGCCATATTTCAATTCATTCTCCATTTGTGCACATTTTTGCGCAGAACAGTAATAGTCTATGAATGAATAGTATTTTTATATTGTAATAATGTTAGCAAAATAAGATGCAGTTCATTGGGTAATGGAGTCTGGTTATGAGGGGAAAACGTATATGTTATGTTATTTTAAAATATTTGTAATATCAACTGATGATAAGAATACAGTAAAATAGAAGTTGTGTGGAAGACATGATTCTCAAAACACAATTTGACCTGTGTTCAATATGGTTTCTTCATATCCTTGAAGCATGGATTGTCAAAAGTGTGTTGGATTTTAAATTTTTGGCAATTTTCCATCCTCAAAGGTGCACCATTTGGAACATGAACTTTAATGTACATAATAAAAATATGAATGCTACAATCATTTCCATAAACTTATTTAAGATAATTATAAGTAAACATGCATATACGTTAAGTTTTATCACTAGTACTTAGTATTGTATTTTATAATTATCAAAATTCCTAGGAAATGATGATTAAGTTTCATATAAAGATTACTGTAAGATATTTTTTTATATATAGTTTCAAGAATGAGATACAAGAGCATTACTGTATATGGAAATGAAAATTTAGGAAATATTAAATAATTAATGATCATTGTAAATATTTAAACATTTTTGTAGAAAAAAGTATGGACTCAAGTGATGATAACAGCGACAGTGAGCTCTTTTTGACTGCAGCAGGAGGAGGTTGTGAGTTCCCTGTCCCTGAACACTCCCAGCTGAAACCAAAACTAGATTCCATCTTTTCTGAAGTGGAGAAAAATCTTCCTTCCATTGATTTTGATCTCTCAGATGTAAGGCAATATGCTTTTCTTCTTATTTAATGAAACCTGTGATGTGTTAAATTATTGTTTTGTCATTTTTATTTTCACTGTTTTGTTGAAGTTTTAAAAAAAATACTCTTGCATTTTAAATTTTGCAGAGATGAGATTGACAATATACCTTTCAAACAATATTTTGTGTTCTTTTCAACTGATTATTTTAATATCTAGGTAAGCTCAGACAATGAGGATCAGGAAATTTTCCATCGCTCTTTGTTCAACACCTCTCTGTTTGATGATGACAAGGACTTGGACACAAGTCAGTGTGGGGATACATTCTCAGGCCTTTTTCAACCCAATATAGATTCAGTGTCACTGACAAATGTAAGAGTCGATGTGGACACACAGGCTGTTGTTGACATTCAGGGTAATGTTGCAGCTGCAGCCATTGGTCAGCCACAGCGACCCAGAGCTCAGGCAAAATCAACAAGTTGGACTGAAGTAGTCATTGAATCTCACGATGAGAAAGATAAATTTAAAGAGAGAAAGACGGCCAGTAATAGTGCCACCAAAACAAGCACAGGCACCCAGATGGATGAAGACTTGTCTCCCATGGCAGGAGCCATGAGTGTTATGGAACAAGAGCTTGACAGTGAGGACAAATATAGGACAAATGGTACAGAGGAGGAGCTGGAAAAACATGAGAAGGAGTCAACAAGTGAGACAGCCTCTAAGGTCAGCTCAGCATCGTCCTCTGGGGTGGGGACATATAATTCTGGGGACAAGCGGATGAACAAATTGGTGACCACTGAGGAAATCAGAAGAAATGAAAAGAAACTTGTGTCTAATATGGTGCCCACATCTGCTCCCAAACTCTTGACTAATAATCTAAATATAGGTAAAATATCACATAGTCTTGCCAATTTTGCCTCTAAGACCTGTCTATGAAAATAAATGTCAGCATCCATGTTGCAAACTGTTATAAACGAAAATGATTGAACTTGAAGTAAGACGAGAAATTTAAGATAGACAGCTATATGGGTATTAAATGTTTAACCTTCTTCCATTTTTTTGTTTCAGATCTGATTTTGTGCTCACTTGATGAAGAGCACCGTATGAATTCATCTGTACCCCCTGTAGTCAGGGAAGCCTGGGCAAGGCAGCAGAGGATCCAGTCACTGATTGGAGCAGGGGAGGGATCCAACAGATTCCTGAACGAACACAGAGGTACTGTCTTCTTAGCCCATCTACAATGCCTTATTTTGGAATTTATAATTTTTTTTTTTTTACTGGTAAATGGTTACAACATTTTCCCAGTTAAAACTGATTTGAAACCGATATTGGTGCGGTAAGAGACTCACTTCAACTGTATAAATTAATATTCACTCCAATTGTGATTGTAAATTTACGAAAACAAATACCGGTACACCAATGTAAAAATGTCAGTCATTTCTGATTTGTTGACATTCTGCAGAGGAGGAGAGTACCCCATCTCAGACTCTGATTCAGAGATTGGCCGAGTTCTCAATGACCCAGTCGGGGGAGGACATGACAGACATTGACCCACTGACCGGGGCCCAGACTCCCAGGGACACTGACGCTGATGTCCTAGAGACGGATGACAAGTCAAGGAGTCCCCTTTTTACAAGGAGGAAACCTCTTCCTGAGGAACAGAAGGGTAGGTTCTCATATTGCTTGAATACCTTGGTATAAGAACTGTATATGAACATTCAAGAGAATTAGGAAGTTACAATGATACACAATCATGTAAATGTTTCTAACACTCTATACATATATGATAATGCATCAGACATGTGTGGTTTCATTGTTAATACCTCTTAAAATTCATTGTAACAGAAGAAAAGAAAACCACCTCCACTAGCTGTGGAACCAACACAAATAACAACGATGGCCCACTGAGGATCATTACACCCACCCCAAAGAATAAGCTGGAGGCAGAGAAAAATCCGGGTAAGATGAGGGGACTATTGAGCTGAAAATTTAATCAGTTTCTTTACCATTTATCAGACTGAGTATCAGTACACTGAAACTTTTTTTAATTCCGTTATTTGGATAAAGTGTGAAGGAAAAGTTGGAGCTGAAAAATATGCTTTTTGAAATTTTGGGCTTTACATTAGGGTCTGGGTTTACTACTGCCTACATGTATGACTGATGTATAAGGAAAATATGATGATGATTTATTTCAGAACCAAAGCGGGAAAGAGAAACTGTGTTTATTGACCTGAGAAATCATGACCAAAAAGTCAAGGAGCAGCAGCAGATCATATCACGAGTCCAGCAGGTGTTGCACATCAGTCATGAAAGGTAACATGAAATTAGAGTAATCAACAGACTGATTGATAAATTTTTCAGTTGGTTTCAAAATCATTATATTGGAAATCAAGGTTTCACTTGTAACCATTATAACTTTAACTTTGCTCTGTAATAGTGAGAGTAGCAGTGACAGTGACTCAGAGGATGACCTGCAGACCTGGTTTGAACAGAGGAAACGTTTGAAGCAGACACTGGCCTCAAAAGGCGTCAATGCAGACGCTCTCCCTAACAAACCAAAACCTAAAAGGTAACATTTATTTGTCAGATCTACAGATATCAGCTATATTCTGTTTATAGATGTGAATTTTCACTTAAAAAACACATTATGCCATTACATGTATTACATAACATTTATGGCTTTTTAAATTCTTGATTATGTGGGAACAGTGCAGAGCCATTCAAGCATCCGAATCGAGTGATTAACCTGTCAGAACTGGACAACCGACTTGTAGCAAAGATCAAGCCGGAGACTACTGATGAGGAGCTAAGTGAGGAGCAGAAGGCTGCCCTCGAGAAGGAGAGGAAGATCAAAGAGGAGGAAAGGGAGAGACAGAGGAAGATTGAGGAAGCAAGGTCAGCTTCAGATAGTGACTCCATTGCCTCAATGAAGACAGAAATAGTGTGTTAAATTCAAATATTCTTCAATACTTTGTAATGAATTAGAATGGTAAAGATCATTCATTGTTTAATGCTTGTAGAAAACAAAGAGAGGAGAGGGAAGCAGAGAGACAAAGTCGTTTACGCTTGGCCAAAAGACTTGAGGTTCTGAGGCCAACTGCTTCTGTCAGCAGTAAACAGGATTGTGCTGAGACAACGCCTGTTATGTTTGACCTGGTAAGAATTGCCTCTCCATTACAGGGGAGAGATTTGAGTAGTTAAAATATTTTTTTTTTATTTTAATTTTGAAAATTCCCTTTGAATTAACAGGAAGCATCTTATGAGCCCTCTCCTTCCACACTCCCCCCATTTCTCCCCTCGGACAAAGAGATTCTGTTGTTGACCATCCACCTGTCAAGTAATGGGGAAATTATTTTGCACAGAGGGAAGTCAAAGAGTGTTGATACAGGTTAGGAAACGAAAAACATGATATCTTACTGATATATGCATAGTAAAGCTTACAGAGCCTACCGGTTATTTACTTTTCAGAGGTTATATTATTACAACAACTAAATGTACAATAGAATTTTAAATATTCACTCTCTGAAATCGTACAATGATATCTGTTATAGGTCTGGGTCTCTCAGCCTCTTACACTGTTCTCCTGACTTGGCTGTTATCCATGGTTCCCGAGAACTACGATTTCCTCATTAAGAAGCCTGAGGAGCTGGAACAGGTGCCGTTCTATCCTCCGTTCTATGTGCTGGGGATGCAGCAGCTGTTGATGGATGAGGACCTGTGTCTGGTGGTGGCTGTTACTCCTCATCCACTCTGTGACACCAAAGGCATTCCAAACAAACAGAAAAAATCCAAAACAAAGGTACCACAGCTTAATAGATTGTTGTTATAGAAGGATTGATATTATGATGGCTTAAAATCACTTCAGTTTATTCTATTATCTGATATTTCATATATTTAACTCAGTCTTGATTGCTTTTGTAGCTGAAGGATGAAGTTAAAAATAACTCTCCATTTCAACAATTCCTCACCAAGTTTTTATCCACTAATACTCTGCACACAGTGTGTCCCTGGCTACAGGCAGTGGTTCCTATAGACATAAGTTGTCCCTCCCAAGACCCTGAGGACACAGCTACCTATGTGTACAGAGCCCCCTTACCAATCATCACAACTAAACCTCTGTCCACATTCATTCAGATGAACCCAGACCCCCAGGCTGCTCAGAAAGTGTTTAACACTCCTGTGGGCTTTTTCTGGCAGACTGTGGACAATGAGGAGTCTTCATTTGATCACGGACTCGGTGACAGTGAGGTGAATTATGACACTCAAATGACAATGTCTCTCGTGTACAAGAAAATTTTCCAGGAACCTCCTGCCATGTCAGGTATCTTTAACAAGATCATGCAGGAGGGACTGGACTTGTCTGGGGTAAGACTGCTGTATCCAGTTCAAGAACTTTTGGATAAACCAAGTGTGCCAAATCAAACCAATCGTGTTCAATCAAACATAGAATTTCTGAATAAAGTGGGCCCAGTCCTGGCTTTAGGTCTGCGGGGTACCTTTGCTCGTGCTATTTGGTTAGATGCTGTAGGACCCACTGACCCAGCTCTGGCTCGAAGGACTGACCCAAATTCTTTGTGTGCTTTGTATGGAGGTGCATCTCGAGATGAGTGTTTGTTGTTTTCTCCAAGGAATCCTTCAAGGGTGCATTCTGAGCTTACTCGCTGGTTTGCAGGAAGGGTACCTCCTGGTGGTGTCATTGATGTGGGGACTCCATATACTAGAAAAGATCATCTGAGGTTTGTATTAATGGGAAGAAAACATGTAAATTAATTCTCCTTGTACATGTACATTGATAAAATGTACTGAGTTCATTTATTTGAACATTGAGTCAGTTTATCATGAGTGTTGTCATAACCTAAGAGACTTCGATAATCTAATTTTTTCTAAGATTTTCATTTTTAAAGTTACGTATATTTGGATAGATCTGGTAGTCCGAAAGGTCAAAAGGCAAAAAAGACCACTTCAGTTGGTGAATTAACTGAGGAAAGATCAGCCTCTGGTCAGTCCAAGAAAAGCTCCTCCCACCACAGTCTGATGGACAGCCACACACAGCACCGCCCACCAGCTGCCCTGACAGCTACCACCACAAGTGAAATCATTCTAGTTATCTCACCTGTAGTACGACCACAGTATGTTGGTATCATCATGGCCTCCTGTCAAAGAAAGGGATATAGAATCAGAGGAGTAAGGAGGCAGAAGCTTACCGCCAAAAAAGTTGCATGTCTCGGTCAGTGAATCTACTTTAGTAATTGATTTTAAAGTACTCGATTTAGTCAGGGCATTTGCACATATGATATAGTATAAAATTAATATTTATGCATTAATAACTTTTATCTGAAATTACAGGAATTGACAGTAGTTTGTTGAGAGCATTTTGTCCCGGGATCTCAGATGATGGGGTACCCTCCCAGGCCAGTAAGCATGCTGAAGCCACCTCTCCATGCTTCCTCTTGCTGCTGGAGAAGGAGAATGCTGCACATAATGCTGCTAGTTTGATTGAGTCCTGCATGATTCAGCTAACTTTAAAAGGACTGATGGGTAAGCTTACCTGTATTTGCTATGATATTGACAAAAGACAATGGGTAATTCAATATACTCTTGTGTTTCAATCCAGTTTTCTATTTATTCTTTTTGGCTTTTTTTTCAGAAAATATGCAAAGTACAGTGGATCACTATTTAGAGTCCAAGCACATGTTTTATTCTGCTCGATACTCTGACAATTTACTGGTCAATGTAGGAGGGGACTTCTCAAAAGTAAGTCAGACAACTTTGGTTATAGGTCGATCAGTCTATAAAATCACATATTTCTTTAAAGTTTTGTATGTTTTTGTACTATGAATATTGGTACCATAACTGGATTTTAATTTTTTTTAATGACAGTGTGTGGATCATGAGATTCAGGTTAACCCTAACTTTGTGGTGCCAAAGCTGTACACCAACCCAGAAATGGAACAGATTGTGATACTGATACTGCTGGGACACGAGATTCAGAAAAACTCAGGAATGTTTGTGGGTCAGTGTCTGCTAAAATGATTTTTTCTCTGTTCTTGGGGATTCTTTTTCATGTAGAAAAAAATGAAAAACTTATAAATATTATGTTAAGTCTGAATACATTCTGGTCTTTTTAATGGGCATATAGGTTTACCAGTATTTCATAAAAAAAAATGATAAGAAAGATAAATGCTCTTTGATAGTGGTACATGTACATTTTTTGCTTCTGTATGTATTAAATCCTTCATAACTTTGTATGAGGAATGAATGGTTTATCTCCCCTACAGGTAAACTTTTGGGTATGATTCCTTTTGGAAAGTTGACTACTGTGGTGCCCTTGAAGGAGGGGTTTGAACTTTTGGGGATGAAATGGCTTCCAGGACTGACCACCTCTCAGGCCAAGGAAGTGACCCCCTGTGAAGTGGGTGACCGTCTGTGGAAAGACAACATACACACTTTAGTGTCAGGTAACGTAATGCTTTCTATCAGCTGTGCATATGATTCATGTATGTATGATTGTCAGTAATAACTGATGCTTGCTTGATGTTTTAAAGTTTTGCAAAACCTTTCAAGGGAGCTGTACATATATTGTGAAATTCATGAGACCCCTTTAGATTTTTTTAAAAAAAAAAAGGGAAAAATAATACAGGACATTGGGAGAGGGTCTAAGTTTTGGAACTTGTGCCCAATTCTAATTGTATTTTTGTACAATAAAAATACATGTATGTTCAAATCACAGGACATTCTTTGAAAATGTCCTCTACTCATGGTCAATTAACGAGACAAACTAAGACTATCAATCATTATAATTTTTATATAGGGTACTGGTAAGTGGCAAATCAGTCAAATCATTATTTTTTTTTCAATTTTTCTTTATTTGGACAGAACCTGCCCTGGTGTTGGCATTGAGAGGAATTGATGCCTTCCGTCGTCTGGAGGCTGTTGTACCTCTAGCTCAGCCTGGTAGGGGGAAAGAGTCTCACATAGACTACATCATGTCAAGGAATGCTGAGGAGTCCTATGGATTCGCCAGGGCTTTCTTTACGGACAAGGAGATCTTCTCTGACCCCACAGCCAGGCATTTGTTGATGTTCCTACCTCAGGTCCGTCACCATATCCAAGGATTTGGATCCAGGTAAATATTGTCTGCAATTTAGGTACTGTAAAAGTTGTTATTTATGCGTGGGGGAAATTTACACTAGTTACCCGGTAAGCTTAAAATCGTGGAAAATACCCCTCGAATATGGTAAAATAATACTTTTAGAATGGCAATTCACGCATCCACGTATTGAATACCCACGCATATTGTTTAACTATAGAAAATGCATACTTAACCACCAGAGTAAATAACCACTCTTACAATAAGAATAATGTAGGGTCTCTTTGAAACAGATTTTTGAAAAGATACAATTTCAATGAATTTGAACATATATTCTAATATCATTGCTAGCTAAACTACAGCGAGCACATTGAAACAGAGTTTTGCATGCACAATTTTGATGCATTTACTTTAATGGTACTTTTAAATAGACATTAATGATGTCATGATTTGAAAGCTATGATATCTTATTTAGTTTTAAGCTATACATTTATAAGCTATCAACACATTATTCAAAATAAGAGATCTTATATTTAAGATATATTTCAATTATATTGTTTGTATATGATACAATAGGTCCCATTCCATTAAGACTGACGTGATGACAGAGTCAATGTTTGACGTGATGCTGTCTGGACCTCAGCCAATCTCCACGCTCCTTGTCATCAAACCACGGGCGGTCAAGAAACACCTGACCAAGATCCTACGTAAGGTCATGTTGGAGGGCTTCACCGTGGTGGGACTGAGGCTTGGGATGGTCAGCCAGGACGAGGAGTTAGTCTGTCTCATCGACGAGGAAGGAGAACTTGTAAGTTTTATTAGATATTCAAGCGATGAAATAAACACTGAAGATTAAAGCTGAATCTGACAAAGATAGATAATTTCAACCATTTGTATTAGGGATAATTATTTTTAGATATTTAAAAATGAGCTACCGGTAGTTATCTTCTTTCAAACATTTCATTTGCAAAAAATTTTCTTTTTTTTACTCAGGATTCTGACAGATTGGATCAGCATAAGAAGTATTTAAGTTCAGGACCTTCACTCATTCTGGCTTTAGAGAGAGAAAATGCGGTCAAGAAGTTGTTAGATCTGCTTGGACCATGTGACCCTCTGAATGCCCGCAGACAGAGCCAGTTTCTATGGAGGGGAACCTTTGGCATGGACACTGTTGCCAATGGACTTCATGGTAGGTTTTCATAAACACATGCCTGTCCTATGTTTATTGAATGTTGTAACTTGCCAACTACAATAATGAAGGATATATGTTGAATATAATTATTTAAACGATATTAAGAGTACTGAGTATATAAGAGCACATTTTCAAACTGATTCAAATGTTAGGGTTTTTTTTCCTCTTATGTATGATTTATAAAACTTTTCTCAGCAAGCAATGATTCATCTTTGCATCACATTTCTTCAGGTTCACAGAACTTTCCACATGCAGTACAAGAACTAAAGCTGTTCTTTAAGGATGGATTATGCTGTAATGAAACAGACGAATTGAGAGACTTGGAGGTACTGTTTATGAGATTAAATAGTAGAAAAAATAAAATGAAAAAAAAAACAAAACAAAACAGAATAAATGCTCTCTCCTTTTTTCATGTAATTATTATGTTTGATGGATATACAGGATGATTTTTATGATGAAGATGAGGTAGTCAGTTTTGATATTAGTATTTTACTTATTAATTTTTTTTTACTGTCTTTGTTATTTGTTGATTTGTTATTGTATTTAAGATTTTGTTCATTTACTTGTTAATTCATGTGCTTATTGCATGCATCCATGTCTAAATTACATTTTTATTACAGTATACTCTGCCAAGAACTTGTTAACGTGTTGATTTTAGATTTTGTAAAAAAGAATAATTTTAAGCCATAACCCATCTAAAATATCTTAAGATAAGAAGTTTTGTTCAAAAATATTTATTGACAGTAAAATAAGTTTTTAGTATCTCGATAAGTAAATGAATTGACTCTGAATATGTAGGTTTAAACTTGGGTTGCCTTTGAGTTTATGTACGGTTTTTGACTGTTTCAGATTATTGGACCTGCTGTGGACAGTGTATTGGATATGACAAAGGGCGATAAAAGAATTGTGGAGATCACAAACATGCAAGGCGATACGGATCATTCCGCTATTGGTAAATTTAAGTTTCCATTTTTTGATAAAATTTATAATTTTAGAAAATAAGAGCAGATTTAGGGTGCCTATACACCCTGTGTATGACATTTCTTATGGCAGCAAACCACAATTTGATTAAACTTTTTTTTCCTCCAGCTTTTGAGAATATTTTTGACTGTTTGGGAAATTAATCTAGCTATAGTCTCTAAGTTCTTGAAAAAAATATTTGGGTTCTTCAATACCAATTAACGAGGCTGAGTCTAAATTTTGTGTCTAAATTTTTCTATTGTATCAATTATTTTATGGTTAAAAAACATACATTTTTTATCCTGAGCCTCAAAGGGATAATCTCAAAAGTTTTAAATTTTTACGATGAGCCCCATGGAAACTTATTGGAAAAGCACCACATTTATACATTTTATGCCCAGGTATTTTTTTTTTTCAAATATATGATAACTTTTGTAAAAAGTAACTAAATGGTGAAATACAACAAAATTTTACCTCCTGGCTTGGTCCAAGGGTTTTTATCAAAGTTGATTTTTTTTTCAATGCTCAATCCCTTAATCTTAAATTGTCATATTGTGGTATACATATTGGTGAAGGAAAATTAATTTTAAAAAATAAAACATAAGAGGTTGCTTAAGATGTTTCTAAATTATGACACCCTTTTAATAATTTTTTAGTTAAAAATCCAAAGCCACTTCGAATATGCTAGCGAGTCATACTATTTTCTTTAGCTTTATGCTTTGTTTACAATACCTGAAAGCGATGATCTTAGCATTTTACCTGATTAATTTTTCAACCCATTAACATTACAGATTATGTTAATTTTGAATGAAAATATAATACAAAAGACTGTTATAGCTTTGCATCTACGACTGCATAAAAATAAAAAGATGTGCAAAGTGATGCACACTCAAATTGTACTCAGCCTTATTAGAACCATTTTAACAGGAGCTTGGACTTTGGGTAGTTTTGTCAAACAGCATTGTGACGTAGGCCGGTCTATTTCATTGCTGGCCACTCAGCCAATTGCACTTTGAAATCAACAAGATTTGTCTGGCTTTTGAGCTAAGACTACGCAATCTTTGTATATTTCACTTGAAACCAGCATCATTTTTAACTTGTTTTGACGCAATAAAAAGATAGTTACATCCTACCGAAAGTCCAAGGTCTTGTTAAAATGGTTCTAAAATACATTTAAAGAGGTTCGCTCCTTAGGTTTTGGGTAGCCATTTTGGGCCACCTCTAGTCTGAGAATTCTGCATCACATATTTATTCTAGTAGTATATTTATATTTTACAATGCCAAATAAACTTTATTGAATAAAATTGTTTTTAAAAAATTACATTTTTACATTTTACATTTTATATTTTGTGGCGGAAGGTTTTCAAGAAGGAAATGAACAATTTTCATAACTCAGTAGTTTTAGAGTACTGTTACTTTAGCTTTCTAATTTTCAGCGCAGACCAAACTTCTAGATAGTTAGTGTATTACGATATATTCATGATGTTCTAAAAAAACATATTTGAACAATATTTTCATATTTCTATCCATGTATTTTGGCATATTTAGCTTATATTTCATAGAATTAAGTTAAGAAAAAAATTAACTCCAATTTTGGCCTAAAATTAGCTTATTTCATGCTATATCTCAAATTTTTGAGATGTGACCCCTACTTATTTTACTTTCAAATGAGACATTAAATGTATGTTTATTTGTATGCAAAGTTTTGGAAAGATGACATTACTAACATTTTTTTTATTTGCGTTATAATTTTATTACTCCAAAATTTGTAACATCCGTTGTTGTGTTCACTATGTACTGGCATTTGAAGCCACCAGTAAAGCAAGATTTTTTAAACTTTGACTTAGATATTACTTTTATAGTCACTACATGTGTTCAACTTCATACTGTATTAAAATCATAATTAAATAATAGCTCAAACTATAAATATTTGTTTGATTTCTTCAAATAATCAATTTCCATATAACATTTTAGCAAAAATTTCAGGAAAATTGTCATTTCTGTTTGGGGCCCTATATTTCCAAAAAAAATGGCATGTGACATGGGTCACAAATAAAACAAATGAACATTTCAGATCCTCATCTTTATATCCGAGTGGTTTTTTGATGATTGACATTACTAGTATTTCAGGTGCCAACCTCCTTAAATCCATAAAAAAAAATCATGGAAAAATTCTATTTCAAAAGGGCTTAATACTGAGATCAACACTTAATATTTAGAGTAGGCTTTTGAAGAAGAAAATCATCAATATTCTATTTTGTTATAGTCAAGCTTAGGCATCTTTGTTTAATTTTCATGCAGACAAAGCATTTCATGCTTTGAGTCCCCATGTTCATGCATTTATTTTGGATTTTTACTGTTGGTAATCATTACATTTTAGATCAAGTATCATGAATTCTATCCATAAATAGTAATATATGGCAAACGTTGTAAATATAAGTATAAAAGTTTAGAATTTTCCCCTATCTTATGCCGTATCTTAAAGTTTTTTATCATTCAGATTCCTCCCTGTACATTTGTACAATATGTTGTTATATAACCTATGCTTCAAAATCTGATTTAAAATCATTTATTTTCAGAAATCCAGCTGTTACTTCAGACAACATGCATTGTACTAAAGCCCCCACTTCTAAAAATCCATGACAGAGGCCACTATGCTTATGTTGACATTGTGGAGGAACTTCTAAAGCAAGAGTAAGTACATCATCATATATATATAGATACCCGGTACATTATATTTAACACAAGAAGTGAAAAGTTTGAATTAAGACAAGGTAGTTTTACAAATTTGGTTAACACTGGTAAGACATTATATCAGATGAAATACTTTTACAATTTATATTTCTGAGATGGCAACATGCACCCATGGAGGAAAAAGCACAGCAAACACCTAAATAGCAGCATTGCAATTCACAAATTATTGATCGTCATTTCATAGAAAAAATCAACAAGTTTGTGTATGCATACAAGATACCTGACACTTTTTGTGATTTTTCCCTTTAAAGCATATAAATCTTTGATACATTGATTAATAATCTTTGTGTTTTTTTGTTATGAAGTTTGCATTTCATTGCTAGCTTAATTTAGTGAGCTCTGATCATTTTTACTTGTTCTGGTTTGTGTGTTTTCTTGGTGTCCATTGGTTAACCATTAAGGGGAACTTCCAACACAACACAACAACCCCCCCCTTTCCCATGTCTTCCTCCATTTAATATTTTAAATAATTTCTGAGTAAGATAAGAATCTTATTAAATCATACACAATCTGATATCTAGAGTTTTGACAAATTCATTACCCTGCAATTCTTTTGTGTGCATTGCACTATTAATTTGTACTTTCTTTTTTTTTCAAAGATTTGAGATTGTTGGGGCTCGCATGGTTTGGTTTACACAAGAGCAGGCAGAGGTATTCCTCCACATCATCAATGCCGGCAGTTATAAACAGGTAATTTAATAACTTAATAATTAGGAATACATGCAGGAAATACATTGTACATTCTTTTACAAGAATTTTGCATGTCTTTAAGTTGCAATGTCACCAATTGATGGCCATGGCTTTTTTCCATATGAAATTGAGGTTTCATTGGTCTCTTATGCAGTATAACCCGTGTGTGTCTTAGAAAAGTTCGGTCTCCCAATCGGAAGCCAAACAAATTTGTCAATGGAGGTTAAAGACTCCTATTGAGACAAAATCAGCCATGAAATACTCATGGGACTCAGGGTTTCAGTAACATTCAATTCAACCTGTGCTTGTAATTGGTCAAAAGATATTAGAGTATTTTCCATTTCTCATTTATTGCAGTTGATTACAAAATGGTTGAGTGAAGTAGACAGAAATGAAAATTCTATTCACTAATTTTTCAGTCAGGTTTTGCTGGCTTTTGATCTTGATTTTAACTGAATTGCTTTAACGCTATTAATCATTCTGACAAACACAATATTTGGTACTGATAATGATTCAAGCCAAACTGATATCTAGTCCAGTAGTTTTGAAATATCTAAGGAAAAAAGACACAAAGCAAAGAAGGAGACACTATATAAGTACATGTATATATTGAACTTTAACAAATCACTTGCATTTAGCTAATACACGTAATTCCTTTTATTAAAGGTTCCTATGTTGCTGACGGGCCCCTCCCTTGTATTTGCCTTACAAAGAGATAATGCTGTGTTGTCCTTTGACTCTATTCTAGGAAGGTAAGAAGTTCACTAATGCCATTTACAGACTTTATTATTCACTAAATTACAGTAATTTTTTACGTGCCTTGATCAGCCATCCAAAAGGTAATGAAGAGCTGACTTTTAGTGTGATGTAATATCTTTCAATGTCACGGCTTTATTGCATTATGCGTTACATTGTCACCTCCCTGTGACTCCACAAAGCACCTTAAGCTTACATAACAACCTGAGTCTGCTCCTAATTGAATCCCTAGCATATTACATAGCCTTATTCTCTTCATCTGTGAGTGTCGACTGCTGGGCTAACTTAATCAAAGAGATGAAAACAATTCAGTTGCAGCACTAATTTTGACGACTGCATTATAACACTTTTCAGTTACATGTATTGCCTTTTTGTTCTTTTGTGCTCCACAAGATTAAATGCACAAGAGGATTAAAGACCAGTATCATCATCAAACTTGCTGAGCATACAAAGGTCTTCTAATTAGTCTCTATGTTTCATTATTTTGTTTACTATGAATGTAGAAAAGTCACGAGAATGGCCTAAATTTTCAGCCACTAGGGATTTCAAAGTTTTTGTGTTAGATTGTATGGCCATATACATGTAATTCTTCTTAGATAAAAATTTGATGTAAATGTATTACATGTACTAAGGCTTAGCAGGTTGATATCTTGCCAAGTAATGTATGTATTGCAATAGTAATTTTATTTCATGGATCACCCAATTAAACTTGAACTTGCCGTATTCTGGTTACCCCAGATAAATGTAACGTAAGTGTGTACAGTAAATCATTTCATAGAAGTTTTAAATTATACAACTCTTGTCCTTTTTTTTTCTTTGTAGTGATTTTGGTGCAGACTCAATTATTGGCAAATATGGAGGTGGAATATTCCGCCCAGCAGATATCAAACAGGTAGGGACCAGTCTTGATACAGTTTTCACATAGGCACACATATTTGGTATTGAGCACAAACAAATGTGGCATATGCTATACACTCTGAATTTGTCTGCTTTATCATTTTTTTTAAAAATCAATTCATGGTCTATAATCTGATAATATGTGGATCATTATCAATAAATCCTGTCTATTTTTGATAATACATGTATTCTTGGTTCTCAGTGTTTAACTGTCATCCCACATTTAGGGGCGCATGACCAAATATTGATGACATTTTATGTGGGCATTGTTTTGTCATCAAAAGTAATTCAACCAGTGAGGAGCAAGATGAATATATTAATGACATGCAGCATTTCAGAGCATCAGGACAGAATGGCTGCAGACAAATATGATTAATTGATTATTAAGTATTAAGCAATCAATAATTAGGCTGATCCTGGTCTGATCAGGGTATTCCTCCTCTAGATGATGTAACAGGATCAGATATTTGTTCCCTGATTTGGCAGTTGATGGTCAGGTTTCTATGATTAATACCTGGTGTTTAGGAGAGGCACCCAGATTAATGACTGGATTAACAGTCCAAGCCATTGACAAAATATGAAATATTGATGCCAGAGATATTATCCTGCATGCTGTTTACCTCAGAAAATCAGCTGTTATAAATATGTTCAGTCTTGCTTTATAGATTCTTGCTTAGCTTGCTATTTTTCCTCAATGATAGAATGTTTGAAAGGATATGTTTTGCATGTTATGTTGTCACAGTAAACATTATTCATAAAATGCAAATATAAACTTCAATTTCACATGATTCTAGGTCAAAAAATAAGTGGGGACTTAGATCAATAAATTTTAATTGGATTTGATAAAACAGAGTTTTAATGTCCATGTTGAAAGACTCTATATATAGAAAGGCAGTTGGTATTTGATAATTGCCTGTAGGTTACTTTCCTGTTGAAGAAAGAATTGTATAATGTCAGCATTAAGCAATAGCTGTATCAGCAGAAATTTTTTATTTCAAATCTATATAAGTTTTTAACTGTACAATGATTTCATGAGAATACATTTAATTTACATGAATATAAGACACTATAGCATCTGAATTTCTGTAAATAACAGCCATTCAATAGTTATTGAATAATTGACAAGAATTCAACCTTATATATGCTTTGTAACTTTAGTATGCAAACTGCATTTGTGTCTGCAGTAGAGAAAAAAGGGTACTTAATGAGAGAACATTAGAAATAATCAAGTTTCAGCGAAACCCGACCTGGTCTGTCTCTCCTGATGGACAGTAATCTATTTGTTGGTGTACCAATGTGACCACAGGGATTGATTGGGTTTTCTACAAACATGCTTCTACAGGCATGAAATGGATGCTATATGTTGATTATGCAGATCCCTGGACATGACATTTAGGAGTCAATGTGCCACATAGTATTACTGGATTGTCACTCACTCAGCAAAAATCTTGTCCACTACAAAGGCTATACACTGCTCACTTGAGCTGCTTTTTGACAAAAATAAAAACCGAAAGATACATATAAAGGCATTGTGAATTGCAAACTTGCTGTAATTTGCTTCAATAACCCTAGGTGTTTTATATGGACTCTAGAATAACTAGATGTGATGCTGGGGCTGAAACATCAGATAAAACCCTTAAAGTTGAGCATAACTCTAACATGATTGAATGTATTTACTGGGACCTGAAAATGCAATCAACCAATAAGAGGTGTTCTTTGAATTGATACTTTGCATAATTTAGCACAACACTAACTTTTTTCTGAGTTACAGTTTGTGATAAATACCTCTTTGTTGGTCACCTAGCTAAGCCATGGTGCACGGGAGCTTTTTTGGTCAAATTTTGTAAAGCATCTGTTGGCAGCATTAACTTTTCACATTTTTAACAAACTAATTTTTACCAAACTTGACACAAAGCACCATATGACTAATGAATGCATTATTTTTAAGGAAAGGCTATAAAAGGGACCACCAAATCATTTACATACTACTACTTAAAGAAATAGAATATGCTCTTTTTCATCAGATTATGGAACTTTAAGGTAGTAATTTGTGAAATTAACATATTTGTATCTTGAAAGTTAGAATTTAAAGTATCATGGTTTTTCCCCCCACCCCACCCCCCAAAATCTGAAAAAAGCAGCAATTTTACATTGAAAATCTAAAGATAAAAATTAAAATGCTGCAGAATATGATGGCTGGAATTGTAAAATTGAGACTTAATATTCAGTATGAAGAAGCCTGTTTTAAAAATCTTTGTTGTTTATCGTCTTGAGTTAAAAATATCATTGCTTCAGGGTGAAATTTATTTAACATAAAGCTTATATTTGTATAATTTTAAAATCTAGTCAGATGATTGCCTCACATTGGTCAGGTGACATATGTGGCCCATGGGCCTCTTGTTTCATCATCCAATTCAAATGAAAACAAAAACATTCTCTGAAGGATGCTGAATTCTATATATCAATCTACCAATTAATCAATCAGTCAATTTGTCGTTGTGTTGAACTGTATATTTAATTAGAAATACATGCTATAAAGGAGTAAAAAAAAAGCTTAACAAATACACTAAACAAGGTATGTCTGCTGTTAGTGCAAAATCTTTAATCCGTGACTTGCCGTTTTTTATGTACCTTTTTAACAAATAAACATTAATAACTCTCCATTGTTTGTTAAAAGCTGTTTTGAACCCGGACTTTCGCTGTTTTCAATGATTTTCAGCATGCAATATCCGCGATGTATCAATTCATTTCGATTAATTGATCACTAGATAATTCCCCTCAAAGGTAAACAGGAGGATAAACATGTGAATCGTTTTAAGGTTGTCACATTAGTGACATAACCAAGCATCTTCCCTCTCGATAACATCAAGGTTGAATTGATGACCTGTTTTCTTGGGATCCTCCATATATATGTCGAATACCACGTGACTCATATAACTTTTGCTGTTAATGGATGCAGTGTTTGAGTATTCATATACTGTATCTACTTTGAGTATTGACGGGGTAACCCAACAGTCTTGAAATAGCTGTAGAAAAATATATGTACACGTGAACTTTCTCAAAACATTTTGACTGTACTTATTGATATCTACGTTGATTTTCTTATCTTCAAGATCAATTTCTTCTGTTCCTGACAAAAAAACAATTTGTCAAATTCTTTTTCTTATCAAAAATATTGATATTGCATGTTTTGAGGCATGTATACTAAAGAGGAATGTTTTGCTCACCAATAGATGATATAGTTGATGAGGCATGATATCAACTCAACACAATTTTGCAATCTGTCATTTTACAACACATTTACTGTGTCTAAAGATTCTCAACCTTTCGTAACTTGATTTATCCATTATCTACAATTGCAAGTTTTACGTAAAAAAGATAAACTTCTTGGTTGTTGGTCCTACGCTTAAACAGTAACATGTAAATTATGCACATCGTATCGGGATTACCCAACCCGGAGTATCAATTTGAACTGGAACTACCAGGTAATCCATAAAGGACCCAGACTTGGAAAACAAAGCTCACTGACTGGATGCTGGAACTACCGTCCAAAAATAAAATTCATAATCACCCTTGTAGTTAGACAGAATATTTTTTTAACTACAATTATAATAAAAAAAGAATACTAGTAGTTATATTTGCTCTTTAAATCTATGGAATCGAATTGAAAGGGACTTGGAACAACAAGAAATAATTTATGTATTTTGAGAGTTGCATGCTGCTTCAAATTTGAAATGTCTCGTTTATCTACCACAGCTCCTGGTGGCGTTACACTATATACCGGTATGTGTATCTTATTTTTTTTTTATTATTATTTCTGAGACCTTGTTTTTGCGGAAATTTTCAGCGGTCATGGGTTTTCCGTCAAAATCTATTATTATTTCACGTCGAGGTGCGTCACAGGATCCGATATGCAGCGTTGATGTAATTTCCTTTGTCTCTGGGGTCATTACAATGTTTTATTCTCCTCTCATCGATCAAGAAGAGATGAAAGCGCTGAGATGAAGCAGATTGCATTAACTAAAGTTTTGTCCAATAATTTGGAAGAATCATGTTGGCCAAAAATTCATAGTAACGACTTGAAATTGAAATAATTTATTCCTTTGTGCGCAATAAGTTTCCCACTAATGCAGATGAAACACAGGCTTGCAAAATAAGAAGAGTCAGATGATACGTATATGTACTGCGGAATCGGAGCTTTATTCTGAATTCATTGGCTGCTGTAGTGCACCCGGGGGGTTGCCATCTCTTTGAAGGTCTGTCAGCCAAAACACAGAATGAAATAATTTTTTACTCTAAAGATTGGTGTCATGGAAGCAATAGTGTTTTTGGAGTTACAGTTTTAAATTGACGCCCTTATCGTCAAGTTCCCAGGTTTTAGGACAGAGGTCTTTGCGACGGTTTCTGGTTCATAAAACTCCACTGTTGTGTTGACAATGTAGAACCATACTATTCCACTCAAGGGTTCGTTATTTTGTCGACCTTTTACACGCCCCTGCCCAATTGCGTTTTTAGTCTTGAATTTTTTTAAATCCAATTTACTTTGAGAAAACTGAATGACTTTTTCATCAGTTATGAGTTTTTCTTTGCGAATGAGAAGTAATCGAGCACTCTGAACTTACCTTGTGTGGCGTGTTTCTAATCGAGCAAGCTTTTTGAAGCAATTTTGAGTACCACTTCAATAATTGACTCTTCAAAGAATTTGATGTAGTTCTTTGTACTCAACTCACAAACAATCAGATTTTGAAGTACGTGTACATCTGTATTTTCTGCTCCTTTTTTGAATTCTTTAATCAACCAAACGAAATGAAATTTAATCAAAGATATTGCTGTAGAAAAGTTAATTATAGTCTGTAGATTAATTTAGTAATTTCACTGTACAAGTCCCTTAATTAGGATTGTGTGGGGATAAAAAAGGGAAAAACCTTTGTTTTTATTTGTGTTTGTGTATACTCAATCAGTACACGTAGTCTCAATAATTTTCTTTTTAAGCTTCGATTTATTTTTTAAACTTCGAGGTATTATATCAAGAAAACCGTCTATGTTGAAATTATTATATGCTGAAATCTTCTGTAGAGTAGTGTAGTTTGTACTAAAGCTATTTTTTAATTGTGAAGTCGACAGACTAAACATTTATGGTGACATAATTTAATTACCATTTGATATATTCTAATGCTCCTCTGCCAGTCGTCAAGGTGCTATTTGTCGGGCTTTGGAATGAACTGAATCTGACTGATAGTGATAGACCAGTGTAAGGGCCAAACAATCATTTTTAATAACAAAAACTTGTTTATAATTAAATCTATTCAGAAATGGTTCATGACAATCAACCGGAGATTTAATTGGGTAAGTTGCGATTCATTAGGTCCCTTGATCGCCAGCTAATATGATAAAATTATTTTGATCATAACAACGAGATGGTTTATCCACTGCTTAGCACTTTTGCATTTTCTGTGAATTTCCTCCACTCCAGTGGTTAAATGCAGATTTAATTATGAAAACTTGATAGAGCATTAGGAGAAACTGAGGGCGGTCGTAAATCTCTGATGCAAATATTCTGTTTGAAAAGCAGACCTAAATCAACTTCAATTTATGCTCCAGTCATGTCACAATAGTTGATGGAAAACTTAACGATGTGGAAAAGTAGGTTCTACGTAGAAACGTCGTAAGTGCCAACCGATCTTGGAGTAAAACATAAGGCAAATATTGCAGAATGGATTTCGATATTTCATGCATTGAACCAAGTATAAAGGTGGTGGGTTTCCAGTAGGAAGAAGAAACCGTAATGCTTGCAGGGAGCAGACTTGGTGATGAGTGTTCTACAACAACATGCAATTAAGTCTAATGCAATTGCTTTGTGGTCTCGTATCCTCTAGAGCAATAGCTTTCACAATCACGGTCCCGGTCCCAGCTAGTACATATACAGTGTAATTGTTCCCCCTTAAATCCCAGCACTAGAACTCATCAACTTTGTCTTGTTATGTAATGTTATTGCTTTCGGTTTTTTGTTTTCGGTGAACTGCTTTTTCTTTTGAAAATCTTGTAAAGGAGCTCGAGGGAAGTCTTGTACCAATTATGTTGCAGTATCCAAATTGTAATGTAAAATTCAAGGGTATGTTAAATAGTTGGATGGTCACGATGTCCAATTACATGAATGAGAGCTGATTCACAAGAATACAATGCTATGCAACTCTTGAATTCTAATAATCTGAACGAAGACTTTTATGGAGTTTCCGATTCTTTTGTTATTGGGGTTTACGAATGGTCAGAGATATGTGAATTTCATATTCGTCTTGCAATATTTATGAGCAATGAGGAACAATTTGACGAGAGACATTACCGATATGTTTGATTAAAATTTTACTCTTTGGTGAATTGAAGAGCGTACAAAGCTTTTCTGAACAAGTGATTAAAATTTTGCATGTAGTTTAGGTACATTGAAATTCCTCAAATGTATTGCTAAATACCCGACTTTACTACCGACACAGTGTTTTCACTGACTCACTGTCATTTTGTTTTATGTGATGGTTATAAAAATGACTTAAGGACAGCACTGAATCTGCCAACTGTCTCCTTTTGCCGTTGAGATTACTTCTCGATATTGAAAATGTTAAAGATTTGTGTGGGGAAAACAGTTACTTTATGAATATCTGATATTGAATAGAACTTCAAGAAAATTAAAGAAGTGTCGCTAAAGCCGTATGATTTACCAAAACATTTAGCAATAATAAAAGAAACCGAAAAATAATTTCTCGGATTTTAATTGTATGGTGATTTACTGTTCATTCTAGCTAGTTCTGCCAAATTGATACATGGACCTTGTTTTTAGATTTTGCTGGTTTGGTCACACATTTTGATTTAAAATGTTATCTTAATAAGAATCGCTTTAGTTCTTTTGCAACCCTCTGTTTTCTATGGTTCGTTGTCAAATGTTAGCAGGTTTTAAGCCCCGAGATTTTATCGGTACTATAAACGTCTTTGCCAAAGATTGCTGATGGGGCTTTGGGGATTCTTTTCTGCTCCCATTACAATCTTGATCAGAACCGATTATTCTGAATTAATACTATTGGTCCATCGTTGCCTTCCGATCATTTGATTTAACGTAAACCGATGCATCCTATAGTACCGCTTTGTGAATAGTGTCCCAATATCCTGTCATGTGACTCTCAGACGCAATAAATGCAAACATGATTTATTGGGGCAAAAGTTTAATGTGAGCAACGTTAATGACTCTTTCGGTGGGTGGGTGGATGGGGTGTAAGAGTTAAGTTCTGAAAAGAATTATTGAACCCAAAAGTAAATGACTTCCTCTACAATTTTGTACATATAGTTTTATACTGATGTCTCTTACTTTTCAGGCTCACAGGATGCTTGGCTTTTTCTTTGACGATTTGATGCCTGGAAGTCAGATCAAAATTACTCCAAAGGATGAATCTGTCAGATCGTGAACACCTGTTTCTCTTCTACTCCCCCGACTACAGTATTATATGGGTGTTTACTGAGGAACCTCGAATTGAAGTCTTCATGTCAACGTTCACATTCACTCGAGTATGAAATATTCAAATTTTATTTTTTTATTGAATATCAAGACAATATGTGGGTATACTTCATACGCTTAGAAAAACGTTGTAAGATTTTGCGGCGTTTTACTTGGGATTCTTAGGGGTAATCACGTCCATATATATTGGTTACTGTGTAATTCTATTTTTCAGTTACTCTGAATTTATTATGATTGTGATATTTTAATGCCGTCCACTTGGTTTTTCTATTTATTGTCTATTTATTATCAACATATTGTACGTTTTTTTTTTTTTGCTTCAATTCTTGGGTGTTTTATTGTGTGGAATATTACATGTGAATGCTAATTACCATTAAAACTTTTTGTTATAAAGGTATTGAGATGTGACCATTTACATGTACGTGGACATACTCATGATGATGTTGTTACGCTATAAAATACATTGCAACACCATACAACTCTCAAAAATGTCGAATGAGAAGTCGAAAACTCTAACGATTTTTTTTAACTCGGCAAAACACAGGTAAAGACCTTTTTTGTAACATTTCTAATTTTCCCACTGAATAAACTTTAGATTAGACCCCTTGAACTTGAAAGGTTTTTTTTGGTCCTCGTCTGATTTAGCTACTTTTTTATTGGAGTACAGTAATATGTTTTCCAAACACAAAGCCACACATACACAGTGCTATTTTTGATATATCACAAAGTAAAATGGTGTCTGGTTGGGCTGTTCAAAGACACGCAATGACTATGTTCCTCGCTGCTGATTTTACCTAGGGAATTTCTGTAATTTAATTGATGGTACAGCAAAACGTTAGTAAACTCAACCCATGTAATATTTATTTTAATAGTCCATCGGTTAGTTTACATATATAATATGTTGCAAAAAGTGAACTCCGCGTGCCAACAATATACTTTAAAATATCACACATCAAAGTCAGATATATTTTTCATGAGTGTTTAAAATAGTTATACAAGTATATTTCCATATATGTTCGTAACGCGAATTTCCATAGTTCAAATATTATATATACTGTGTAGGCATAATTTCTATATTCATAAACCTCTTCACAGTTTCTAAATCGTATATTGCCCAACCCATTTAATACTAGTAAATGGTATAGAAAATGGAGCTATTGAATTAATTCCTCAATCTTCAAAATAAGCTGCTTTTGATGATAAGCTTCTCTTAGAAGTAAGA
>CM065918.1:18617178-18669678 GCA_033439105.1 Magallana nippona | reverse complement strand
TTGAGAAATTTCTATATCAAATTTCATTGACTCTCGACATACACTAGATCTTGACCCGAAGTGCTATCTCTCCTTTACAAAAATCAAGACTCTTTAAAATCAAAATGTGTACTTTTTTGTTAAGGACACATCGATGCCAGTAACAAATACCGATGTCTCTTGTAATTTGGACAAATATTCTAAAAACTCCTGTCGTGATACATTTGCCAACGTATTCGACCCTAGCAAGTTCTGAATGCTTGCTGCAGAATAACACGAAGTTATCAAAACCTAATGACGAACGTGTTTTTTTTTAGGCCTTTTGTTATAGTTTTACGTATGATGGCAGATCCAATGTACACATATAAGTATATTGGTAATATTCAAATTTAGGAAATACTTTAACCGTCTGTGAATGTTGCATGCATGCCTATATACATTTACCCATCATAGTTTTTCGCAAAGTTACATGTTTAGTGAGCTATTCTTGTAATTACCAAACTTGGCAAATTGTGTTCAGCTATATGTTATAATTACATCTACAAATGTATATAACAATGATGTACTTGAAAATATGTTCATTGCTGAATAATATGACAATTTTTATATTACCTTGACAATCAGTCAAAGAAAAATTATATATCTGTTGAACATATCTATACAAGGTTATACGAGAAGTTTAGTAATTTGTTGCAAATGTATTGAATGTTTTCTGAGCAATTCATCATATGATCCTTTGACAAATTTCCCACACATGAAAATGTCTTCTTTTCATGTTTTACTGGTGTTAAGAATAATCACCATTCATGGAATTCAAATAAGAACACGGCACATCTCATGTCATAAAAATATGTTTTGACGAATGCTGACTTAAAATCGATGACAAGACTATATAGTCGCGTGGAAAGCGCGTGCGATTACTCGTGGGAAAACCGCGCACCGTGTATCTCAGGGTCCCGCACACTCTCGTGTCGGGACAAAGATGGGAACGCGCTCCCTTCGTCTTAAATAAGGTTAGATCCCTCATACATAATAAATAAACATTAAGCCCTTAAAGAGACGGCATTAAAGGTGTTGATAATAATAAGAATGAACATTTACTTTAAACAGTTTTAGTGACCTTATGTTGGCCCAAACAAAGCGAAGCAAACAGAGAACCACTAAATTCAACATGCCGTTACACTTTATTAATATTATTTTCAAATACAAATAACAAAGGAAAGCAAGGTCTTTAAAAAGCCCCAGACTGTTGATTTTCCCAGTTTGGTGTTAATTTAATTCTCCATTTAATGCATTTGACATCATTCTGAAAATACCCTTTAGTCTCTTTCATCAGTGAAATTCGGTCCTTGTCAAGCAGGGGAAGTCCGTAGAGCATTAAATTTCTTAAACGATAATTTCAGAAACGATTTTAAGTAAAAAAGAAAAATAAAGCCTTATAAATACACGTTCATTACATTGCTTCAGTGACATTGAATTAAAATAATTATTTCCCCATATTGGGTCACAAATCGATCACCATCATCATGTCGGTCCAATCTTTATGCTATTGAATTTCAAAGGAGGTGCATTTTTATGATTGTCGAAGAGGGTGAACCTCAAAGGAAATCCTGGTGAAACCTGCGCGTCACCGCCAGCTCTGTTGTATTCTTCCAGCCACACGCGTGCTGTCAAGTGTCAGAGCAAATTTTCTATTGTAAAAACAGGACCTTTCCAGGCGTACTTTCTTGTATCCGATTTAAGGTCCCGTGATACTGGTAAGATTCAATACAACGGTGTCACTATTGTCAGTGAGCGACATGGAGAAAAAACAGATGCGACCTTGCAGATCCCAGCAAACACGTGCAACACGCTAGGTCGATTTTGTAACAACTGCAACATGGTTCTCGGCTGTACATAAACCTTTTAGTCCAAAACATCTCTAAGATATTTTGCATCATTTTTACTCTCTATATTAGAGATAATAAGCAAACTCGAAACCAAGTTTTTTTTTAAGGCAGAGTACAGACATGCACGGTCTTTCCCATCTTCACGGCGTCTGGGCTTATTCGTACGTTCCTCACACTGAAGGTAGTGAATGGCGCGTAGGAATACGACTCGAATTTGCGAAGATGAGTCTTTCCTAAAGCCTCTACTTTATCAATTATACGATATATTCTTCAGGCAATAATATGAATGAGCCTTATATTATTGCTTTGTCCAAAGTATATAAGCACATTATTGTTTGTTCCAACTGCTACTGCGTAAATCATTATAGAGAATTTGGTAAATTAAAATGTGGTAGGCCCCGTCTTACATGATTAATTATCTATTATTTAAAGTACCACAGCTTGATTTATACATTCAAGGGGCCTCCAAAGAACCACCAGAGTAACCCATGAGTTATTACGTGAACAGAAATTGAAAAAGTCCATTTCGATTATAAAGTCCATTAATATTATGAGACATAACTTAATACTTCATTATTTTTTATTTCCTCCTTTAATATCCTCTAGACCCCGTGAGAGAAATCAAGTTTATTTTGTTAGGTCTGATGTTATATCGACAGAATCTTTTAACACAGAGATAATCAAATATTATCAAAAGAATCTTTATGTCCTGATAATTTACATCACAATGGTGAAGCATATACAAGAATCCCAAACAACCTTACGCCCAACAATGCGTTTTGCGGGATAGCCTGTCGATAATGCTCTTCTATCGAGTTTTAATGTAAGTTATTGATAGTCAAGACAGTTTCAGATCTATAAACAATTAATTTAAAAGGAATATTTGCTATAAAATGCTGATGAAATTAAAAGCCGCCACTTAAGCTCATGGGAGGTGTTTGAAAATAAACAAAATCAGCGGAGAAATATAAGGCACTGTTTGATTAAACTTCCCTGGTCATTATTTAATATCATGGCAGGTATTTTATAATTTTCTAGGTCAAATATTCCCATATTGCTGCAACAAAACCTTTTATGATAAATATCCAATATCAATGTTATAGATAATGTATAGTAGTATTATTAAAGCAGGGATTTTAAACCCCAAATTTTCGAGCAAGGCTTTAATTACCATTTACAGTTTTCAATAAGGGGAGGGAGTGACCGAACAACACCATTTCACACTTTCCCAATCAGTTCCCGATATACGATTCAAATCATATTTCGTATAAAAAGTTACTACTCTATGAAATATTGACACAGAAGTACAGAAATATTTTTGAAATCGAACATTATTTATACAAGTCACAAGAAAAAAGCATGCAGACTGAAGTACACTGATTTTGGTCCCCAAATACTACAATAGATGTTACATCATACAAGTCCTTCTGTTTTGTTGGGCAATGCCTGAATGCTATTTAGACACTTCAGCAATATTGCTTGCTAAGGTTAACAAATTGCTCTCTTTCAGTCAACAAAGCAATGCATGCATTGGTAATGATAGTAATTTCAGATTGGTAAACAGTGCAGATAAAAACCACTAGGGTTAATATCTACAATATTCCTGGTAATGATTTCAATTAATAAAGTATTTTTCAAATTTAGTGTTAAAAAGATCAGGAAAGAACCTTCAAATTACAAACATTACTTGTCTTGATATTCAAACTTATAAAAAAAACATTTTCAAGGCTTTTTAATATTGTTTCTCCTGAAAAACGGATGCTGAAAGCAAATTATATTAAGACAGTTGATGCAATGTTAAAATACATAAAATGACATCAACCTTATTCCCAATTGCATGGAACTGATGGGCCAAGAAAATGTGGTAACCCACGCGTACAAAGAAAAAGGTACGTGGTAACCTTCACTTGACCTTGTGTTTTCTGTTAATTCTGTCTATTTGCACTGCATATTTTATATGTAATTAGCGCCGAGTACTGTTGTTGGTGCGAACACAGGAATCGCAATTCACCAGATAGTTATACTTAATGCAATCTAACGCATGAACAATATCGTTTTACAGTTTTGAAAACCTATTCCCCAAACTATCCTTTATGATTTTTTAATTGAAAATTTGTATTTTGATATGAAAATCGATATTTCATTATAATATTCTTGAAAATCAAAAATGTTGGTTTTTACACGCAGACACTCACAAAAAAAAATCGTTTGAAATATGACAACCCAAATGACAGTTTGGCAATTTCGTATGTTTGACTGAATTCATATATTTAAAATACATATCAATTTCAATTAATTTTAACCAACAACTTGGATAATGCGGCACGCGCGCGTCGTCTATCATTATTTGATTTCGAATTTTGGGCCGATCAGTTTTCTCTTCTTTTAAAGACCTTAACTAGCAATAAATACTCCAGCAGAGTCTTGCATACATAAGCTTTGTGAACGCCCCAAATAATAATAATAAAGACCTTTTACAATACCCAGGGTTATTAACATTTAGAATTATGCCATAATTTGACAGTCGGTCTGTAAAAGGGTCTTGGACGATAGCACCGCCCGACATCAGCTCCACAATTGAACTGGGCCGGTCTTCCGTTAAAAAAAGGTTGTATCGGGCCTATTGATTTCTACTGCTTGTACACGCGGTATGGTAGAAGCGGCACTGTTCGGATTTCAGGGACGGTTATGATGCGTCACCTGAGTAAGCATGGATAGCAATGGAGACGAACAGTTCAGGTTGGACTAAATGCTAGTAGGGGAAAAACTTTGCTGTGAAATCTTTTAATTTGTGCCAACATAAAATGAGATAGATCCTATACTATTTACAGCAAGGGCTAAACACAGGACTCTCTGGTCAAAAGGTACATTGCGTGGTTATTTCTTTTTGCATTGATCTCCGATATTGCCAAGACGAATTACCTGTGTAAGAAATAATCTTTATTGAATGAACGCACGGTGCGACAGGAGTCAGCTTTGACTGAGGATAGTGAGCCTAGGATGCGTTGGAATCTGGACTGGGGTCCCAGTGCCTTAGTGGACCACGTTCTGTCACTTTAACCATGTGAAAGATTGGTGGCGGTGGATTCTGCACGATGTTAAGGCTGCTCCGACCTGTTTTAGTGTTGGCTTTTTTATTTGGTTCTTTGAAAGGTAAGTAAATGTGTTTTTTTTTTATTAATTATTAAAGATCGGTTGCTGCAATTACCGTGGGTTAAACCTCAGAGAGATGAACCATACAGCTGTATCCATTAGCGAGAGCAATCATGTCGCATTGTCATCGAGAAAAATAAGTTGGCAACACGTTTTCACCCAGAATTAAAATCTTTTCTCTGATAAGTATAAAGTTACATTTACTGTGTCTTAGTTTAACCGTATCCAATCCATTTCCTTCATTGTCACTGGATTCAGCATCGGCATCTGTGACAGTATAATTACACTTTATTTGCCTAATCCGACGAAAGTATTGTCAATCCATTTTCGCCTCGTACATCGTACGATAAATTCTATATTTTTCGTCGAATAATTACGAGCAATAAGAACCCCTTTTGGTGGATCTGGTCATTATCACTACGGAGCTGTCATCTGGGGACTGGTATTGTTTTCATTAATATTCTGCTCATGGAGATGTTAAATAATGCAACACATTTCCCTGTCTCTGGGCTATAGTCGGGCACGTTTAGAAGTACAACAAACACAGGCTTTTGTTAACTGTTAAAGAATAAAGAACCCCGGTGTACTGGAGAATCACAGCCTCAGTTCTAACGCTGATTATGAAGAAGAATTTGAATACCGTTGATTTGTATTTAAACGGTCCATTGCAAGGACGAGACGTTAAAATTATCGTAAATTGAGGTAAATACCTAAAATTTGAAAAGATTTTAATCTCTAGGGAGGAACAAGTCACCTACCTGAAGTTTTATAGCCGAGTTACGTACTAGATAACAAACAGAAAGATTTGCAGGACTCTCTATTTTTGCTTTAATGACTGCCATTTTCAATGAAGGCCATTGTCAATGCACGGCGTTGAAGTGCGCAATTTATTATCAATTTGCATCTGATAGAATAAAAAGGCATTCGAGATTATATATACCAGGTCCTTGTAAGGAAATTCATGAATGGGGGTTAAACAGGAGTTTCTCTAGCATTCCATTTTGCTGTTTTTTTAATGTACTGTATAAATTAAACTATTTAGCATCATCGGAAGGTTTTAACTACTGTAAGCAAGTTCTGTTCCTTAGTACCAGTAGAAAAGTGCGATAATTAAACGTATGTTAAATTTTAACAGTCATGTGTCTTTTGAGAGGGTGATATAAACAATAGCGATTTGGGAAAAAAAGCCTGACGTTCACGAATTTCTAATTTTCTTTAAAATGATACCAGATATAAAAGGAAATTCGACGGCAAAGGTTTCATATACCTCGCTCTAATAATGTGCACAGTTGATCACACAAAGATCAAATGTTTGTGTTCACTTGAGATGGATGTTTGAGGACAAAAAAAATTAAACTGTCTTTGTTGCGTTAAGGTGCTTCTAAAGTTAATGTTCTAATCTGGGCGAAAAAACACACTAATATCATGCAAGATTGAACGGAAATCTAATAAACTTTATTAACACTTCGAATCAAATGCCTCTCAATAACCATTATACAATTAGGATTTGAATGAGATAATCATTACCGTGCACAAAGAGACTTTTCATCAACAAAATATTTAAAAACCGCTGTATCATCTGTAGCCCTCTTTACTGACAATAGGACCAAACGATTCTGAATTTCATTATCAAGGTTTAAAAAATATTTAATAAAATTTCTGAACAAGAACCTTTGGCGAAACACAGTCAAGTATAACTCTGGTTCATGTTTACATGTGATTGTTATATCTATTTGACATCTAGTTTAAACATCTTCTTGGGGAAAAGATTAGATTCTGTCAAATAAAGGAACCTTTCCGTATAAACATACCCTTTCATTTCTTCGTCGTACCATATTAAATATCTCAGTTTCTTGCTCTCACAGTCAGTTTAACCTTCGCACTTTCATTGTCATGTACATGTCTATCGATAAATAAATTGGCATTATTTACAGCTATTTACATTTTGATCAGACTAATTAAACATACTTTGTATTGATTAGGAAGAAGTTGTAAAGTTTAGACACTCAAGTGATAATAACCCTATTGGACTCGGGTTCGACATGCCACCTGTCGCCCATATGGTAAAGAACCCGATCGAATACACCTTTTTTTCCAACTGCGATTTAGTATCACCCAATAAATCATGCATAAATCCGGTTAGGCGGTTTGATAAACTGCATTGTAATTTGTTACTGCAAATTGCAGGTTGCAGGTGAACATAAATATCATGGATTGTATTATGCAATGTTTTCATGCAGTATTGATCATTGCATAAGGAACTTTTATTTTTTCTGTTTTATTAATGAAATTCATGCATTGAGTTAAGTGTTTATATCAGATACACAGAAGATATGCCTTTTATTTTGAGTGTTTTATCTAAAAAAAATCTCGGTATAATGATGAATAGAAAATATTTTTAGGCGATGACAAGACAAAAAAGGATAATTTAATGACGATGAACTACTTTACCTAATGTAAAATCTTTTATATGTCTTTTTTTCTTCTGAAATTGACCGTGTATATAATGGATGTGCACCAGTGGTCGATTAAAGTTAAACATATGTAAATACAAAGACTCGCTGGTTTGTTGGTTTTTTATCACAATATTTCAATACTGTCAAAATGAGATGAAAAAAGATCAAATGCAGGTGGGTGAAATTCTGGAGAGCTATACATTATTGAAGCACCCTTAAAGCTTCCTCCTCCTTCTCTCTCATGCAACATTAAAGTTATCCGCCTCAGTAAGTGATTCAAGACAAAATTAAATTTCTATGCTTTAATTTCTCATCTTTCTTTTCCTATCGATTTCTTACGATACAAAATGAATCTTTACTTGAAAGAGTTTGAAACTTCTTTACAATCGATGCGGAAGCCTTTTCTTCAGAGTAATATAACACCGTTTAAAGCCCCATAACACCCATAGAAATGTTCCATTGATTTGGACATTTTATTTGCATAAGTAAATTTACAGGAGAACGTTAACAGCATTGATTGGCTCAGATTAAGCAGAGTTAAAGTTTGGCCACGTGTGGTAATGCGGTACAATGTCAACTTCATCCTTTGGTGTTTCCTCTTGTTGAAGAGCTCCGCTTCCTGTGCAAAGAAAATACCTGCTTCCGAAATTGACAAAGATGTGGCTCATAATTTTCCTTCTAGGAAAGTGCTTTTAATGAGTCAGGTATTCTGTCAATATACAATTTTTTCATCTTCAATAACATTAAGTAATAGAACAATGCTTTGTCCGTTTGGTCGATACATGGAATCTCTGAACGAAAATAAAGAATTAGCTCTAACATTAGTAAATCGTGCCTTTATTACTATAAAAGTACTTGTATGCAAAGAACACATAAGGATTCATTGGAAACCGAGGTGTTACTTATGGAATGGACATTCTTTGTTAAAAGATGGTAAAAGTCGTCGTTAGATAAATGGTTCTCAGAAGATTCAAACGCACTAAAATGTTTCTTTTTGCAACGTTAAGCACAGCGACTCTTGAATTGCGACAATTCAGGGTTTACCCGAGAGACGAAATTCTATTCCATTAACATCACCGTCATAGCCGGCGGCGCGTGTGGATATTGCATGACAGCGCGTGCAGTGCATCTCAGATTGAACTTTTAAAGAAAGAAAGCTTGAACACAGCGCTTAGAAAATTTCATATTCTTTCTAATCCATTCTCAAATAATTAAGAGAAGTTCTGTTGTAATTAATGTCAATCTAGGAATGAGTTATACTGAATAGTAGTAATGTCACCTTATGCCTTTGTACGAAGTAAAAAAATTCAATGTAACAAATTAATTAAATATCCCCAGCGTGCATTGCTTCTTTATAAGGCCAACTTATAGATGTGATTTTACATGTAATTTTAAATTGTGGCTTTATATGGGTTTTTTTTCTTTCATTCAGAGAAGCACATTTTAACCAAACATACAAGTTTAAGACTTTGTTAACTAAGTTTCATTTGAAAATAACATGTTAAAAATTTAAATGCAGAAGATTTTCATAGCCTTTTGAAATTTCATGAGCTGTAAAGTAGCAATGATGATTCATAGTATTTAGATGAAAAAATGAACAAATTGAAAATAACGTTTACAATGGTTGGCAACGCTAAGTTGTGTTAATAATAAATTGTGGTGATACTGATGGAAAAATGCTAGAATATATACATGGAACATGTCTAATTTCTTTTTAGAATTTCAATGATATAATTGAATGGAACAGTTAATCGATTTATGTAATTTGGATTATGTTGAACTGTACAAAAAGTAACATGTCAAATAGAGAAAAAGGACGACTGTATTTGAAATGTTAACTTCAAAGTGAATTTTAATGGCATCGACTTTGATGCCAGTCATCTTCTGACAACCATTTGCTAATTTTTGTGAAATAATTTTAAACACCTAGTTAATGGAGAAAGTATGTATATTTATAATTTGTTTGGAGTTCCTCTACGACTCCAAGGAGACCTCTAACAATAAAAGAAGTCTGTTTGTCATTTATTTTAGATCTTTTGAAATAACTTTCACAAAATCATAATCAGAGGATTAAATTTAAACAATTATAACCATCAAAGTGGGAACAAAATCAAGATGACAAAATGATCAGTCATTTCGCCCCTTGATTCAAATTGGGCTCTTTATAATACTTTGATGTATTTAATACGTGTATTGCTACACATTATTTCTTATATTGTATATATATTATGTATTCTTTGTATCTGATGAGCCATTTGGCTTAAGGAATAAAATAAACTAAAACTACACTAATATACTATAGTAAATTGTATAGGTCAATTTCGTCTATAGTTTTAGTTTTAAATCAATTAAGAGGAGTAATAATACTTACAAGATAAATGAAAATTAATGCATGTTACCGTGAAGGTTAATCCGGAGAGTCACTTAATGACTTTGACAAATGAACATAGGTTGCACACCGGAAAATAACAATCTTATTTGTTACAAAGGATAACTTTACAAACTATTCAATATACTGCATTTCCCTGCGGTTTCTTTTTTTTTTAATTATTATTATTTTTCATAAAATAAAAATAAATCACCATTAATGAATATTCACGTTCATAACTGAAAAAAAAATAATTGTTCATACGTGTTCAAGTGATTTTTTTCTTTGTTTAATTTTTGTTATTGCTTATTTTTCTATTTATATGACTAATTTTTTTATTATTATTTTTTTTTTTTTACAAAAAAATGGATCAAGTGTACATTAAACAATTTTCAACTATGTATATCGATTTTGTATTCAGAGCGCACCGTGGTGCTTCACTATAACCGAGTACATCTACTGGTGTAATTATGTAACGGCACCTTTAGGCCTTGATGTTGGGCTTCGTTGTACTATACATAAACAATCTCTTTATTTCTTATATCGAAGGTATATTAATCATTAACATCATTACCTAAAAATATATGGCTAATCAGAATTCAATTGGTATTAGAACACATAAAATTTAATTATTCAAGTCATTATCCAATTTATCTACAAGATGGAAGATACCCAAAGGAGTCTAAACCATCGGACCTGTCTAGCAGTTATTTGATTTTGGGGTGCAGAAGTTCTATTAATCAGGTGCCTGTATTGTTATCAATCGGATTAAGAATTAAGGTTTAAAAAAGAATTATTACATAACAGAGAGAGAGAGAGAGAGAGAGAGAGAGAGAGAGAGAGAGAGAGAGAGAGAAAGAAAGAGAGAGAGATGCGTTACCTATATTGTGTTTATAATTAACGTTATTGGTAAAAGATTTTAACTCTCTTAAAAGTAACAAACGTATCAATGATATTATTAAATTTGGGTAAATATTTTTAAAGAGTTTCTTAATTAATTATAATAGAACGACTACAAAGAGGCATTTTCTAAATTCCAAAATGAACTACATGCATGTAAATGTATTTTAATTTACCGGTATCCATTACTTTCAAATCAAGAACATTCGTTACCTTGCTTTTACCTAAAATGCAAAATATATGTAATTTAGTGAAAGGAAGGTTCTAGGGACTAAGAAATAGCAAATCAAAGACTAATTAAAAGACAATCCGTTAAAAAGACTTATTTTAATTCGACTTGATCAAAGGATGAGAATCATACTCTGAATGAAAGTTGCGAGAGATGAACGGTAGCTTTAGGCAAAACGTTTGGAATTCAATAAAACAAAAATATCACCGTTACGCTATAAATGTGCAACTTATAAGGAAAGTAAACCGACCCCTAGATTAAATTGATAAACGTTGAATTTTGCATGGCAGACTGATAGAACCAATATCTATGCACCCCACACATGGGCATCTGGTAGTATCATTATCACTGACAATCCGTTTAAAAACGATATTATGTATCCCCTGGGACCATGACTCAACATCAGCGGTCAATACGCTTGTTGTTCTTGCTTTTTACTTTTAATAAATTTGTAATGTCAATTTTGTGGTTGTGCCATCAATGCTCGATGTGTAATTCTAACGTACAAAGTGAAAGAAAACTATTGGTTCCATTGTAGGAATACAATGGCGCAGAAATAACACTTGAAGCTGCATGTTGTTTTCTTAGATTGTATAAATGGCCCAGGGGCCAGACAAAATGGCTATTTTATAGCTAACCGAACAGTTCATAATATTGAAAAATGGAAGCAAAACTAACAGGTTTTCCAATTATGTAAGGGGGGGGGGGTGTTGTCAAATCTTAACTGATTACGGAATTTTTTATGAGCTAAGTTGCAAGACCAAAAAAACCCAAACGAAATCAGAAGGAAATAACAGATTTCCTACTTTTCCAGTTGTTACCAGGATAAATGCATTGTTTCGTGCACTTTTTGGTTTGTTTATTCACCAAAAAATCCGGGTTTATACGTTAATAAAATACCCGGCAGAAAACTACAACAAAACTACATTTCCTCGCCGGTCCTGGAGCCGTGTAACACAGAAGCCCAGCCGGAGACTTGGTCGTCCCTCTAAATTACGTCATTAAATAGTCGATATTTCAGCATGGAATTAATTGCGGGCCGTAGAGGTAATTTTCGTGATGAGCTCGAGGCACACTTCATACAAACCCATTAACTTATTTATAGTGTCAATAATAAAAGTAATTGGATTAACTACTCTGATGTGTTGTGTCCACGACATAGCAGTGCACCTGCTGTATGTCTTGTTTTGCTTAACCAAAATTCTATTTATGTTGAAGAATGTCTTTATGTTGTCGTATAATTCGAACTCGTTCATTTCGTCGTTCTTCTTTTAAGGAGGCTGAGGGGTCAACAAATTAACCATCAGATCTACGTTATGGTAGACCCTGCCTTTTAGAAATTTGTGTCAAACCAAATTTTTCTTTTTAAGTTGAACAGTTAAAATAACTTAAAACTTACAAAAAAAGGCCAAAATATTTTTACCCTTGCACGTTTTTTTCCTACAGTGAGCTTTAGCTCATATAGTCCAAACATTTAACAGCCAACCTTCAACACAAAGAAGCATGATCTTATAATTTATTAAATTATACACAGAAATAAATCATGTTAAGTTAAAATTTAAGAAAATCTAATGATAGTCATTAAATAAAAAAGTCTTATTATTTTCTTAAGAAAATATAAAAATATTACATTTATTCTTCACACGACCTTCCAAAAAAAAATCACGAAAATGCATATTTTTGGAAATTTCTCAAAAATTATACTGTTTACAAGCTATTTTTATGAAACACTGATTAAGAGTTATATATTTTGTTAACAAAAAAATCGAAATTGACCAGCTAGTTTTTGCTTGATAGTCTCTTGAACATGTATACCCCTATATTGTTGGATACAGTTTTACAAGTTGTTTTTTGCAAACATTTTTAAAAAAAAATGAAATGTACCAAATAGACACAATTTAACAGTCACTAAAATTTATATACTCAATCAAATTGCATTATACATGTTAAATGTTGGTCCTAGCTGGCAAAACCGTAGATACAATTGCAGTAGCACACCCTCCCTTTCCGTCAAGTAATTTTTTGCCATATTGTTTGCCATATTTATGATTTTCCTCTCCTTTTGAAAAAAATATGAGCTATATATTTGTACTGAAGCCACCGCACCATACTTGTACAATACTTTAAATCAAATATATGTCATCTTAAATGATCATTGATTTGAGCAAAAGTATAACCATATATTTATCACGCCGTTTAAAAAAATAACCGGACACGAAAGCCACCTGAGTCACCTTAACATTTTAGACCTGATTTCTTTAGCCATAAATTATCATTTAGTTTAAAAAATCCTAATATTTAAGATTTATAATTTGAATATTTTCTTATATCTTTATACAAAGCTCTTCTTCTAAGGAGATTGAGATGGTCTAAAAATGGCCACGTCCATTCAGCCCTCTTTAAAAAATGTTATCCACATTATGATGATACAGCACTTTTATACTGGACACATTCAAGCACTTTTTCATTGCTTTAGTTCAAAACCTTCCTTGGAGGTATCTTTAGAATTCAAAATGCGCCACCAATCTGCAAAAAATCATAAATCAATTATATTTAATACAAATAAAATGGTAGTTTGTTCGTTTAACATTACAGGAAATGTTCGAAACAATTTCATCCAAAAACGAATTCTCGTTTGTCAATTTCCATACAGTTTTCAATGTTGTAATAGGAAAGCATCAAATTCATATGGACAAGCATCTCATTAATGAAGTCCGTCAAAAAAAATCTAAATGTAAAAACAGATCTTTATTTAATGTCATGTTTTGTAGTTTTGGGAACTAATATATTGGAGATGGTATAGCGCTCTAGTTCCAAATATCTGTTAACTCGTTCGATTTAATCAAAAGATAAAACTCAGCGCATTATACGGAAACACAGAGTAGAATTTCATGCTTCCAAATGCATGCTAAACAAAAGACCTAATAGAAATCTACAGACAAGGCATGTCAAAGAAAAAAAAACCACGTATTGTGTTGCAGCATTTGTTTAATGAAAAATCTGAATTTGATTGCGGTCTGTTGCTTTCACCTCGATGGAGATCGGAGGTGTTGGGTGTCAACTCGGCGTGCTTTATCGAAAATTGTTCATCTGAATATGATAAATGTGCACTCTTTGATATTGAATGCCATTAAATCGCTGGTTTCAGGAAGTTTGGGAACTCTTGGCCGCCCAAATATTAGAGTTTGAAACAAAACCAGACTATTGCATATACAAAGAAGAAATACAAACTTCCAGCGAACAACCATTAATTAATCAATTTTGTTTTTCCCTAAAATTGATTTCCTCTAAAACAGCAATTAAAGTGCAGTTAGTCTCTCTCTCTCTCTCTCTCTCTCTCTCTCTCTCTCTCTCTCTCTCTCTCTCTCTCTCTCTCTCTCTCTCTCTCTCTCTCTCTCTCAAATACTACAATCGTTAATATTTTTTATTTAGTGTAATCAACTGGCGCAATAAATAATTTGAAGATTCAATATTCGTGCTACAGATATCATTTTCAGTTTGCTGTTTCAATTTATATATTTTTTGCCCATGGCATAATGTCAAGAAAAATGATTAATCCATGAAAACAAGAGCTTGATCAAACATAATTAATAACATTGAGTAAACACATCAAAAAATAATCACGATTTCAATGTGATAAAGGAGAGCGCTGTGATATACATCATTTCATTGCACACTATATTTGCTGCACCTAACGATTTATTGCGCTATTTCCAGATTTTTATTCAGACTTCTCGTTATCTTATGTCACAAGATGACTTACAAGTGGAGTTTTCCTAGATATGTCGTACATTCACGTGATGAAGACCAATAAATAACTTTCACATTTAAAGTACTGTTTGTTGTTCTACCTAAATGCACTTAAAATTTTAAAATACGAGAGATAACAATAACCGGCCCTAAGATTACTTTTTGCCATTAAAGGAAGAGACTACCGGAAGTCCTTAAACGACTGATGTGACAAGAATCGCGCCTAAATCGTTGCCGATGGGTGACAAATGAACGGTGTACACGCCACCGCTGACTCTGGGTTCTAATGATGGGTGCTCGTCACAGTACCGATTTCGGGTCAAGGTTTGTTATGTAATCTATACTGAATATGATTCATAACGCCATCGTTTATTTTTCCGGATTCTGCGGTTTCGTTAGATGAGTGATTGCCTAAGCCAGCTTCTTTGTTGACCGATGTAAATGATTGCTTATATAGCGATCAATCAAGTTCGCGATGCCTCTAGAAAAATATTCTCTCTTCCACAGCAATCTCAAAATCTCAAATTTCCGTAGCATCAGGATCGTCGTTGTGTTGACTACGGAAGTGACGCATGAGATGAATCGCTGTCTTGTGACATTAGGGCGGTTTTCAGCGGGCGCCGTCATCTTAAAGATGCGTTATTACGGTGACAGGCCCAAAGTAGGGTTTCCTTAAGCACACAAAAATTTTAATTATACTTTTGTAGGACTTCATGCAATGCAGAGCATGGTAAAAATACTAAAAACAATAATGGCGCAAGTCCCACTGACCTACTATGTATGTTACCATAATCGTTATATGAAAGCAATTACTTATCTGCCAGAAAACACAGATATTTTTATGCAATTTTTATGCACTTTAATACCATAAATGCTGTTTTACTATACTCGATTTGTAAAAACTGACTACATCTACTTGCATGCAGGCAATATATAAATGTTTGAATAATGAGTACGATACTGTAGTGTTTACGACTTATAGAATGTACAAATATAGTACATAGTCACCCGTCTCATGTTGGTTTTATGTATTTATGCCTATGACTTTGTGTATTTTCAGCTAAAACTACGGAATCGCCGTTTGACATCATTGGGGGGCCTATATTTTTAACGGAACCTCCCTCCTCTCTAGACTTCGCCAACACCAAAGGCGCCTCCGTCCAGTGTACAGCTCATGCGCGACCCGCTCCGACTTTGGATTGGGTAAAAGACGATGATACCCCGGTAGAAGACGTACCCAGAATCCTTCAGGTTTTACCCAACAACACCTTGTACTTTCATCCCTTTCAGCAGAGTGATTTCCAAACCAAAGTACATGCAGCCTCTTACAGGTGCATCGCATCAAACAGCGGCGGCAGGATATCAAGCAGGAGCATGCGCGTTAAGGCTGGTGGGTAGCTCGGTCTTGAACTTCATCTATGAATTAATTCATTGTGCCACTCTCTTACAAAATAGGTTTATATTCTTTGTAGGTTAGGCCTGGATTTTTTTTTTAATGATACGGGTATGTTCCCCCATTTTAAATGCTATCAAAATAAACTACAACATTTTGTTCTCCCAAAATACATTGAAAACACGCATGGCCTTTTAGGAAACATGAAAATAGTATTACCTTTTAGAAACATGTCATGTTCCCCCTAAGAAGTAAAATGAATAATTCAAACGAATCTGAATATTCCAGCGACTTCCGTTCGCTAACTATTTGACGATGCAGCACTATCAGCTCTGGAGAAGAGATGTCCATTTATTGCGTTCGAATTAAAAAAGCACTAATTCATGTGAAAATAACATCTTTTATTTCATCGCGCCATTAGTGACGTTACGTTTTTAAGTTTTTAAGTAACAATAATCCGCGATAGTAACTGCCGATTACCCGTGCCTATCATTAGATGATCGAGCTGGGTTTGATGAATTGCGCTGCCTTTCTAGTAGCAGAGAGCCTCTTAATCGCTCAATTTTATTGCGTTTCTCACTTCTTAATACTGATCGTGGATCTTAATGGAATTTACAGATTACAACTACTCCGGTGAAAAACTCTTCACTCTGTTCTTCGATGCTTAAATTTTTACGCTCTTAAATCGCCTACATTTCTAACAAAATGGTTGAAATGTTATGTATTAACAAATTTTTGATTGGAAACGACTAGCGCTGTTTCAAAAATCCTGTAAAGTACACATAAAGATGGATAATTGTGCAACATAAAAACACTCTATTTTAGTTAATAGTTTGCTTGTAGCACTAATGATCCAAGCCTTACGAATACATAATACTTTGATAAAAAAGCTAAGAATTTTCATTTCCTTTAGACTTTTCTCCTTAAAAATATCCTTAATAGGATTGTGCGAAATCTTCCAAACTGCTTTATTTTATACGCACCCACGTTTTTAAGCCTTCTCAGACTTTTAATGTCTTTTTCGTAAACATAAAATCCTTCTGACCATTAGTGACCTTATAATGTTGGATAACAATTCTTTCATTTTCGCTGATTTATTTTTCTACATTTAATTAAAGTTTGATATCAACAAATCTGATCGAGTTAATACAATTTGTTTGAATTTTAAAAGAAGTAAAAAAAGGCTAAATGAATTGCATTCACGAGCACATGAACTAATTTGACAAATTGTACTCACGATTTTCTTGCGAACACGTGCTACTCCACCTGTTTACGGAACCTATTGATATTGATGTTTCAGTTCTTGTTGAGGATTACGTGACGTATAACTTACAGTTGAGTGATGTCTGGTCAGTACGGGGAGGCACCGCCGTCTTCAAGTGTATCATTAACCCATACTATGTCAAGGATTACATCCACGTGGTCGGATGGTCAAAGGGAACGAAGCCTATCCAAGCAGGTGCGCATGCGTTCACATGAATTCAGTAGAACCCCTTTCATCTTATGATTCTTATCTCTTTAAATAAAACATAAACAATATCTTGCACTCAAATTTTCATCATAATGGTCTTTTATGAAAATTGTTTCTTTCACTGACTACCGATTACGTCATTTGACAGGGGACCGGGTGAGCGTTTTGTCTGACGGCGAACTCCACATCAGAGACGTTCGGGATGAGGACAGGTATACAACGTACACATGTGTGGCGCGAAACATCCTTACGGGATACGAGAAGCAAAGCAAGGCCGCTTATCTACATGTGCATGGTATGCTTTTTTTATATGTATACTTCGTGAATCATTGACTGTTTCACTAGAGTGTTCACTTTTTGCTTTCGTTCCAGGACGTTTACTAGTAAATACATATTTTCTGTAAAGTGTGTTATTCATTTTTGCCGTTTCAGACCTACCGGCTAGTTGGACACCCCCAAAGATCGACGACATAATGACCCAAATGATTGTGAACGAGGGAGAGAAGGTAGAATTGCCGTGTGTTGCCAGCAGCAACCCTCTCCCCAAATACCGGTGGAGCATCAGCAACAAGGAGCTTGTGATTGACAGTGTAAGTAGGATTCAGAGAGCTGGAAATCTCGTGATTGTTGACGCCAAAGTTACAGACAGTGGTGTTTATATGTGCAATGCGTCCAATAGTCATGGTTCAGCGACTGGAACAACGCAACTGACCGTGCAATGTAAGTTGACTGCAATCATAGATCAATTCAATGATGTGTTTGGTAAATCATATATGCTGAGATATCGCATTAGACAACAATGAATCATTATATACATGATTTTAAAGACGGGTCCTGTTTTTATGCCTGAAAAATCCTTTTACTTTTGCAGATCCCCTTTTCGCAACTATTGACCCACAGCAGCAAAAAGTCGACTCAAACCAATCGGCGATTTTCAACTGTACGGTTTTAGGTCATCCAATCAAATCAGTGTTCTGGATGAAAGATGGATTCAAAATTTCACCCAATCAAAAAGTTAGAATTACGGACCAATCGGTGCTGACAATTCATGCTGTGAACAAGAGAGATCAAGGAATGTACCAATGTGTTGTCAAAAATGAAGAGACCAGTAGTCAAGGAACAGCCCAGCTGCTTCTAGGAGGTACTATTTGTCATTTTGGCAATTATCCATATATGTAAATGTATGTATATTCATGGTTGACTGATTACTGCCAGACTCTCGGAGTGCTTTGTTTGGATTCATAGAAATTTAGGTTGCTACATGTATAATATACTGTTTACTACTAAGGGCTTAGTGACTATAATTCTATACTTTTTGCTTTATGAAAAAAAAAATCGCACATTAATTTCCAAAGGACAATAATTTGGTTCAGTTGAATTATTATTAAAAGTTTTTCTTCAATTTTTCTTCATGTTTATTTTTGTAAAAAATCAGTTTCATAAAATAATTGATGACAGGACATTTATAGGTAAATATTATATACTAGGACATACACAAGGTTGGGTAAGATGTATCTCCATATATATACATTTGAGGATTATTCATTGAAAATGATGATCACTTTTGTAGCCGCCCATCCCACTTTTGTGGACACGTTTATTGATCAGTATGTCCAGACAGGCCAAAAGATATCAATCCGGTGTATTGCAACCGGAAATCCGACTCCGGAGATCCGGTGGAAACTCGACGGTGAAATTCTCACCGAGAATTCAGACATCAAAATCGGGAGCTTCCTGAATCTTGCCGGTGACGTTGTTAGTTACGTTAATATTTCTAACGTCCATCTACAATATGGCGGCGAGTACCAATGCATCTCCTCCAATGAGGTCGGGGAAATACATCACGTGGGCCAAATGTTTGTTTATGGTATGCAAATATAATCTTAGTAAAACAATGACACGGCTTAGCTGTACTTGATATTGTAATATATAATTTTTTTTTTCAAATAAAGTATGTGAAGATGATTTAAACTATTTCCTTTTCAGTAATTCTTGTATTTTTTTAAAATTTAGATTAAACACAAAATGTTAAATTCCACTAAGGCATCACGAAAAACAGTATTTTTTGGTTAAGGACAGTTAATATATAGAACTTCTATGTGTGCAAATTTACTAGTAAATGCAATGTACATGTATATGAACGCTGAATGTAAGGGACATGGTTGTGATATGATCCGAAATTTTTATCATTTGGTTTTCAAGTTATACGTGTTAAAAAAATATATTCGAAAAATTCTAGATATATATTCTCCGCGGACGAAGAAGAAATATGGATGCATGACATTGTAAAAAAATATAACATTAAATTATATGTACAGTTCATTTTGGAAATAAACTCCAATTTGAACCATTTAGTATACTCCCAATAACCCTACAGAAGTACAATAGTTACATGTAATTTTAGATAAAAAGTTCAACCCCCATGAGTACTTTTTGTACTTTGATTATCGTAGGTGTTCCGTTTGTTAGACCTATGAAAAACGTGACCACTACCGCTGGAAAGAACTTTTCTATACGATGTTATGTCGCTGGATATCCTGTGTCTCAAGTCACGTGGTCAAAAGGTAAGTTAAAATATATTTAAGATCATGTTTATTAGATGTATTCTGTGCGCTGACATTATTTTTTAATCCGGAATGTTATCCAGTGCTGGTTTCCAACTTTCGTTGCAATGCGGACTTCCTGTGAAAAAATTGTGGGAAATTATAAACTTGTTACAAACTTTCACTGTAACGTTACAGCTGTAGGTTAAGGTATAATGGTGAAGTTTTTATTTGTTTCTTTGTTGTGTATGCTAAATTATTAAAATTTTACTATTTAAGAATGTTGAGTGTGGATGATTTTTACGTCGATTAGTAGCCGGCGTAAAAATCATTTACTATAGCAGTTTTACAGTAGCATGTACAGTTTTATAAGTTGTAAATGGGAATTAAAGACATCCCTTTTCATTTTTTATATCATGCATTGACGCACATTTGCCAAGAATGCTTGTAATTTTTAACCGGGTTTTCCAAAGAAAAAGTCCGGTTATTGAAATGGTGAAAATGACCCTTATTGTACGGATAACTCCTTCTACAGTTATCAAGATAAGAAGTTATTTTGCAGATCAATTGTGCATATATCAGAGGTGTGCATATTGCTAGGGTTTTTATTTCTAATTATTAATGAAAAATACCAGCTGTTGAACTTTGTTATTTTTTGGCAAAAATATTCCATGTGAAGTACCCCAATTGTACGGATAAGTCCTCCTACAGTTTTCAAGATATGAAGTTGTTCTTTTGCAGATCAGTTGTGCATATATCAGAGGTGTACATGTTGCTAGGATTTTAATTTCTGATTATTTGTGAAAAAATACCAGCTGTTGAACTTAGTTATTTTTTTGGCAAAAATATTGCATATACAGTACCCATTTCTCTGGATAGGTAGTGTTTATCAATTCAGGGTTAACAAATGATTATGGATACTGTTCATAAAAAAGAAAACCAGGTTTTCTGTCACATTAAAAGCTTTCCTCTTGTCTGTATTTTCAGTTATTCACATGAACATACAAATTATTTTATTTTTAGGGCATAATGTTCTTCCCAAGAATCACCTCCAAAAAGTTGTCAATGACACCCTGTTTATCGAGGGAGTACAGAAGGATCATGATGTGGGCGAGTACACATGCACTGCCAAGAATTCTAATGGACAAGAGATGAGTCGCAATGTCTATGTCAATGTTGTGGGTAGGTATTTATAATTTCAAGCTATACCATATTTGAATCTTTTCACTTTTATACATGCTTTTTTGTTGTAGGCTTTAGTTTCCTCTTATATCATTTAATAAGCTTAACTGAGGAATGAAATCAATTTCCTTAAAACACAGTACAGCACTGGCTTCCTTTCAACCGTGTTGCATAATAACTATTTTTAGAAGGATTTGTCATCGATGCAAAAATCATTCAATATGTCAGGTAGAAAGATGCCTGGGCACAGTGTATGCACTTTTGATTGCCTCTGATAAACATGGTCCATGCACTTGAGTTGGTAGAAAATACATGTTCCATCTGTATATACAATTCCTATTGGTGGCTTTTATTGATTTCAGGCGAAGTGAGTCGACAGTTATTGACACATTATTTCTGTAGATAGGAACTGGGTCAACTAAAACCATGCAAATAAATCACTTGGAAGAAAAAATATTGGCGTTGGCAGCCTTTTACATGATATCATTAAAAAAGACTTAAACTGGTGAAGAAATCTATACTTCCAGATTGTTACATGTACAACTTTAATATAATACTATACAATACTGCTTAAGATAAAACAATAATGATATTTGGATACTTTAATAAGGGACATCTTATGAACTAAAAGTCAGAAGATAAAACATTTTTGAAAGGTGCATGTAAGATTTAATGGAGTCCGACACATTGGAAGGTTCTATGTTATGTAGAGATTTTTTTCTGGCAATCAAATACTGACCTTCCTTTTAAGAAAAGTAAAAATAAACTGCCTGTTGTTAGGTGCGTGTATTTAGCACTGTAGAGTTTTTTATTTATTGATTGATTGCAATTGAAGCAGTTTTTGTGCTGTGCAGCGATGCTGAAGGTGAACTGTAATAAAAATGTGCTGATATGAAATGTCATGTGATTTCTTCCAATCTGTACATGACTCACAATTAGGCCATCTTTTAAAGACCTCTGAAAGTGTTTGTGTGTGTGTGTGTGTGTGTGTGAGAGAGAGAGAGAGAGAGAGAGAGAGAGAGAGAGAGAGAGAGCTGAATTGTAGAATTGTACTGAATAACATAACTGCTTTAGCTTTCCTGTGGCTTTGGAAGAATACTAGTACATGTATTAGTCATCTACCACCTCCAGATATATCCTTTTTATGACGACATTTGATTTTTGATTGATGCCTGTACAACAGCTCCTGCTTCTGTAACACAGTGGACTGTGTTATATCTGTCCTAGACATCAAAATGGATTTGTTGTTGTACAAAAAATTAAACAAAGCCCTTCAGGCCTTCACAATACACAACTGTGTCTTTATGAAGCTTTTTTATTTTCTCATATACAGTACTAAATTTTAACCTGTTTCTCTTCACAGAGCCCCCAGTAATTGATGCTTTTTCCTTTGAGAACAAGAAACTCGGGGACAGAATCGTAGTGACATGTGCTGTCAAAACAGGTGACCAGCCTTTACACATTGTGTGGACCAAAGATGGAGAAGTTATTCCCCCTGATTTAGGCATTCAAGTACAGGTATACATGCATTGAAAATGACAAAAAATGAATTAGGCAATCTGGTCATAATGTTCTGGTAAAGCTGACCAGTAATAGCACTTTGTCTCTGGTCCTTTGATATATTCTTTTAGCATAACTGAATGTATATAATTGTAATAGATATAATTTAAAAAATTATATGATCTACTTTGCATGTAATATCTATAATTTTTAAAACTTAATGAGCAACTAATATAAGGTAAAACTGGCAAAGAACAGTCCTGTCATAAAAATTAAAAACTTGATGTTATATGGCTTGTGGTGAGGAAATGATATTCTTATGTGTTATTTCTTCTTAAATGTGTATCCTGTGTGTGGGAGTTTTATTCATTATTTGAATAATTTCACATACACAGAAACTGAATGACTTCATCACCATGCTGTCCATAGGAGATGCCAACCCCAAACACAATGGGAACTACACGTGTCAAGCCAGCAATGCCGCGGCTACCACCAATTACACTGCCACATTGCGTGTCGATGGTAGTTGACATTTATTTTATTTACCTACAACCTGAATTCTTCAAGACAGTTTGGAAGTATTGAATTTATATAAGATGATAAGGGTCTCTCATGATTTGTATTGTGATGGTACAATGTACATAAATGTAATTTTTATGTAACCAGTTGTGAGATTTCTATCCCCGAACCTTAGCAAGGCGGTATATAAACACTTAACATTGGACAAAATTATATATGTACATTTACCATCAAATATCAAGAGATGTTCTCTTTATCACATCTTTAAACTCATTCTTTATAATTAAATCTTTCTTGATAGTCATTTAGATACAAAATATCCTATAATATAAATATATATATAATATATAATAATCCTGTAATATATGTTCAGTATAAAAAAATTGTTACATGGGTAATATACACTGAATATTGAGGCATACATGTGATATTGAATATATATTTTTATTATTTCAGTGCCCCCAAGATGGGTCATGGAGCCTGGAGACTCATTTGTGATCTTGAAAAACTCAGTCTCACTAGATTGTCTCACCACAGGTTCTCCCAAACCGACCATCCAGTGGAAGAAGGCAATAGGTATGATCGAATAGAGTGATAGCATGAAATGTGTACTGGGATATTAGAAGGATTAGTCAGCACATACCGTAATTTGCCGAATATAAAACGCAGTTGTGTATAATACGCACCACCTACTTTGAGCCTAAAAATTTGTGAAAAAACGTAGTTCGGGTGTCTAAAACTTTTGACCATAATGTCATGGTAATTCAGGGAAAAGTCTAGGAGGAAATTGTTTGTACTGAAAATTTTACATGTTACGATGTAATATTTCTGACACAGATTTTTTAAAAGTCTTGACTTTCTGCATACCAGTAATCTTCAAACAGCTCAAAGGAGTGACCAATCACAGACAACAGGGTATTCACTCAGGGTGTTACAATTCTTTGCCCCAAGGGAATGTCCAAGATAATCAGCTTGAATAAGTGAAAAGCGCACATGTGTAAAACAATGGCTTCGATAGGGCCGCAGAGGTGTTGAAATATGATGAAACAAATCTCTAAAATAAGTCGGAATCGGGATCTATTGCACAGATCTATTAATAGCATCTGTAATGGCGGCATACATGGAGATGGTGAATGCACAGCTCTGATTGCTGAATAAACAGTTTATTAAGGCGTCGAGCTAATGCTCGGCAGCCTTCTAGCGATCATCTGGATTGGCAATCGTCCAAAATTCATGCGCTGCACCGCCTTTTAAATGCGCATTATTAAGAAATAAGTTCCTAAAAGTATTAAACGTATTACAAGATTTTTTTCCATTTATTCAACTAAATTGTGTACAAAAGCCCCAACTTTGCCTCCCTGGTGATTGACAACTCATTGCATAAGAATAAATTTGCTTAATCAAGAAATGGCGGATGAATACAATCAGGCCTAAGTGTAAAGATTCACTAGATATTATTTTAGTTTATCGCTTACATTTTAATTGGAGACAGTGCCCGATAGAAATAACATTTTAGATGTAAATTTATTTGTTATTGGGCACGGTCTCCAAAATAAATGTAAGCGATAAACGTATCTAGTAATTTCGTTGCAAAAAATAAACTCGATAATGCAGTTAGTTTGGTCGAGCATTTTAGGTACCACGTGTTGTGGATTTGTTTGTAAACAACCATACCATAGGAAATCTTGTTTCAAACGGGAATTGAAATAAATAAATGTATGTTTTATTATTATAATTAGGGACACACTGTTAATGTATTCAAATTATGAACCTGTGAAAGTTGTTCAAAGACTGTTTGAAGCAGAAAGAAACAAATTATTTTTGAACTTTGGAATTTCTTCGATTTTTGCAATTATGATGAGTTATTGTATTAAAAAAGCACCACTACCTATTTTATAAGAAAATATACTGATTTTTGTTTTTAAAGCAGCAGAAAACATAATTCATATACTTTCTATTCTAAGTCTTATATCATTTGATATGACTATTAGTACAGAAATTCAAATTATTGGTATCATTCTATATAAAAGAAAAAAATATCAGCTCGACGCCTTTGTGGCCGTTCCGGCCTTTGTATTAATTTCAAATGGCCATTCAATTCAATTTATCTATCAACAGATTAAGAGCAAAACATTTTCTGCTGAATCAACCAAACAATAATTTCAATTGTTTAAAAAAATGCAGTAAACAAACAGAAGTAGCGTTTCCGTATAAAGTCTACCGATATGTTCTTACTATAGCCAATGTTTTACCTGTTGAAAAAAGTGTCAAAATTTCCCACAAAGTAATTTTCTAGAAAAAAAGTGTGTATTATATTTGGCAAATTATGATGAAAATCATGTTTTTATTTATTGCCCTTTGCATATTCCTTTTTTTTTGACAGTCAAATGCCAAATATTAAAAAAAAAAATATATATAGCTCTTTCATACTGGTTAATTTAGGAGGCCTAAGAATCCCTTTCATCTCAAGTTCTGATTTTAGTTGCATTATATTTTCAAGGTAAAAACCCAGGGCACTACCAAACAATTCGCTATGTTGCCAATGACAATGCCACAACTGCCTCCAAGCAGCTGTTTAGTAATGGAACCTTGGTAATCAGAAATGCCAAAGAAGAGGACCATGGATATTATCTCTGTCACTCAATGAACAATGTGGGACCAGGAATTAGCAAAGTCATTTTTCTTCGAGTTCACAGTGCGTCTTTTTATAATTTTTTTCCCTTTACCTATAAGAACTAACATTTTATCATATAATTTTGACAGAAAGGAAAAAATATTACAGCAATATAGATCAAATCATTTACTTGTAACCTATTTCATATCATGTAATATATTTAATATCTAGTTCCTGCACGATTTGATGAAGTGGAAAAAAACTACACGGTGATTAAAGGTCAGAACAAGACAATGGATTGCCAGGCCATCGGGGACCAGCCCCTGTCTGTCACCTGGAGTTTCAACTCCCAGACCCTCAGCACTGCTGGCATGACCCGGTATGTAACAGTAGGATTATTTATTAGATCGATGCAAGAGTTAGGGTCAGAAACTGCTTCCATTGACCTGGTATTCAAAGTAGCATTGCTGTAAGGTGTGAGTGTTTAAGTTATATGTATTTAGGGTCAGGAAATGTTTCCATTGACCCAGTATACACCACTGATATTGTGTTAGGTGTGGTGTTTGAGAGATAAGTAGTGTCAATAAATCTAATGTACGTTTTATTGTGCATTTCTTTAAGTAGAAGGCTGATCACTACAACCCAAACATCACGAGGGAAATTATCAGAACTGACCCTACGCCCTGCAGAAAGGGGGGACACTGGCTTCTATGTCTGTACAGCAAAAAACAAGTTTGGAAATGCAGTCTTAGCCATGAGATTAGTTGTGTTGGGTAAATAATATGATTTTTATGAATGATTTATAAAATATCATAGTTATAATTTATTGTACATGTTAACATCGATTTCTTTCCAGACTTATTTTATTTTTTAAGAGTTTCTGTCTATAATTTTAGAACAACCAGAGTCTCCCAAGAACTTAACCTTGGTCAAGAAAACGAGTCGCACCATCAAAGTGAAATGGCAGCCTCCTTACGATGGAAATAGTCCAATACTGTTCTACTCTGTCCAGTACAAAGAGCAAAAAGGTCCGTGATACAGCAATTATGCTGTTACCATCTAAAATGTTTTGATTAGGTGGTATTTATAAATGATGAGAGATTTGATGATAAAAAAAACTGTCATAACATCTGTTAGAAAAACCTTTGAAGATTTTAAAATGAAATTCTGACTATATAAATGCTAGTAATGCTACCACTTACTTTTAACTGATGGATTTAGTTTGCATTTTTTCTGTTTTCAGCGGTCTGGCAAGGTGTTATATCAAATGTGACTGTAAGTTCTGATCAGCTGATCATGTCTATTTCTGACCTACATCCCGCCTATGTGTATGAAGTTCGGGTGCTAGCAAACAACTCCATTGGATACGGTGAAGCAAGTGGAAGTCTTATCATAAAATTGGATGAAGAGAAGCCATCAGGACCCCCCACAGAGGTCAATGTCAAGGCTATTGGATCCGAGTCTCTCCGGATATCATGGATGGTAGGGAATCTTTAAAAATAAAGATCTTTTAATATAAAGAATTGAAGATTGTTATAAAAATGCAGAATGTGAAACAGACCTGTTTTGATAGATTGTTGATATTTGTACTCCTAGCCACCTTTACCAGATCATCAAAATGGAGAGATTCTAGGATACTACATAGGGTACAAGGAGAAAGACAGTCAGTCCCGATTTATCTTCATCACTAAATCCATTGACGGAGAGTTTCTGCCAGAGGTGGACATTCACAATCTAGAGAAATTCACGGAGTACACAGTTCATGTCCAGGCCTACAACCAGTTAGGGAGGGGTCCCCCGTCCCCTGATGCTCAGGTCTTCACCTTGGAAGACGGTAAGTCACTCAGTCACTTCTTTTTCCATATTTCTGACATTTATGCGGATCTTTTTTTCAATTTTCAATTGAAACTGGGCATTGTCAAAGGTTGCATTTTGATTCAATAGATTATGAAAAATCAAAAGTACCGGTATAATGTATCCTTTGTGTAATACATGTATCTTAATTTATACATTAGCTGCAAAAATGCAGCCCTCTCTCAATTAAAAAAAAGGAATTAGCAACATTATTGCAGCTATTTATACTGTGAATGAAAGATATTCTAAAATTAATAGATACTGGTACTATGCTTAAGATTTGTTCTTACATGAAACTGTACATGATTCAAATGATTTGGAATATTTGTTGACAATTACGGTAAAATATATCATGTGATCAGTTTGTTGAGTTATTGTCTGGTGATTGCAGTCCCCAGTCAGCCACCGCAAGGAGTGCAGGCCACCGCCATTAACTCCCGCAGTATCAAGGTCGTCTGGTCCCCACCTCCCCTCTTCACACTCCACGGAATTCTGCAGGGTTACAAGATCTATTACAAACCGGTGCGCTTTGATGAAGGTAAGATTTAATACCATTTATATTTGTTTAAATGAGAAATCTTGAATATGAACTTTATAACATAGCACCAGTTTTATGAATGTTGGTTTTTAAAGATGCATTCTTGCCAATCGAAAAAAGATTTGTAAGAAAATCTGTCATTATTATAAATGATTATGGTATTGTAAAACAGAGCAATAAAATTGACTTTATGTAAGAAAAAGGATATAATATTGGATGTTTTGTAGATGAGAGTGACTCCAATGCTGTAGTGTCATCAGAACTAGAGGCCACCATTACTGGCCTGTCCAAGTACACTAACTACAGTCTGCAGGTGCTGGCCTTCACCAGAAAGGGAGAGGGGGTCCGCTGTGAGCCACTCTTTGTGTTGACACAGCAAGATGGTATGTAGCAACAGGGGGACAACTCCAACATCATTGAAAGAATGGACCATTTTGATTTTATGATGTGTATTTTTGGTTAAACTCGTAAATGGTGCATGAGCAGCATTCTTGGTATTTTGTTTTGTATAGCTCCCGAGCGACCAGCAGACATTAAAGCTCTCCCTGTCAGTAACACCTCCGTAATGGCGTCCTGGAAACCACCTCTACATAGCAACGGAATTCTCACAAAATACAATGTCTATGTCTACAACAGCACTTCTACTGAGGTATGCATGGAAATATCAATTAACGTCGTGTCTTGAACAGTTCACCTATTTGTAATAACTCTCAGCAGAATTTTTAATCAAAATGGTTATGATTTTTGTTTAGTTGATGAGTAAACTAGAGTTACCTCCCATGAAGACCTCGTACTACATGAACAATCTGTCACTTAATGAGGAGGTCCGATTCGAGGTGTCTGCCAACACCATCATAGGCGAAGGGGAGATAACCCACAGTGTCACCGCTGCTCCCCAGGAAAAAGGTGAAGCGTTTGACAGCAAACAATTCATGTAAAAATATCAAGAAAAATAATCATTTACTGACAATTTTAAAATATTTTGCTGTTGTTACATGAAAGTAACCTGTCATTGACCTACTTACAGTGGCTGCTCGCATTGCCAGTTTTTCAGCTGTTATGTTGATACCATGGCAACATACTTTGACTTTGGAGTGTTTAGCGGTAGGGGATCCTGCTCCCATTATTAGGTGGAAAATAAGGTAAGAGTTATGTTTATTTTATTGATCTTTTTTAAAATCTTGAATATTCCTAGAACTGTTCTATACCAGAATTTTTTTGTGCTATTGATGCAACTGGCATACTGGTAGTTATGCTCTGTTTCTAAGAAAGATAAAATTTTAGAATTATCTCCCTTAGGAAGACAATTGCGTGTTAAATTTTTATTCTCATTTTTAGGGGAAGACCTTTGATTGTGAATGACCGACTACAGATTCTGAAGAATGGTTCTTTGCATATAAATGGTGTCCTTGGTAGTGATGCAGCCAACTATTCCTGTCGGACAGAAAATGTCTACGGCTCTGACGAAATTAATTATGCAATCAGCGTTCAAGGTAATTAAACATGGGATCAACCAAAAAACACAATAACAATTGATGATATTGCATTTTTATGGAGAAAGTAACTTTACTCGTTATTTTAATATTTCTTTTGACTTACTCAGTCAGTGATAAATTGGCAAGTGAGTAACTGGCATAATCAATCTTTTTTATTCTATATTGTTGTTAGTTTGTGAATCATATTGCCTGAACATTTCTTTTATTTATCTTTTATCAAAAACTCCTCAACAGCCTCTTTCCCTAAACCACCTGAACCATTCTCTGATTTCTAACATTATTTTATTCTTGTCATGGTTTGAAAAATGTAAACAGTCTTTCATAGTTTGTCATTCAGTAAATGTTGTGTTTTTTTCTCCCCCCCAAAAAAGTTACCATATTAATCGTGGAGTATTTTGAAAGTATACCAAGTATCATAAACAAATTATGTTTTTTAGAATGGCATGATATATTAACATTACATTTATTCATGGTATGTGTGCTTAATGAATTAAGGAATATGACATGGAATGAAACATCAAATCATTGCATGAATGCATGATGATCGGGATGCTACTCATAATAACATTTTTCATATTGCTGCATCAGATAATTATTGTTTTCATATAAACCATTTACATGTAAATTACCTGTATTTAATGAAATTGTAGAGATGAACCTTTTTATGTTGTTTAGTTGTGGTTTTTTTTCAATGTTTAGAAATTAAAAATGAGATTATGTTACTGTACCGGTAGATAATGCTTAACTTCCCACATTCCGTTAATGAAATAATGTACCTAAATATCATTGTTCAATGTTGACCTTTGGTTTTGAAAGGAAAGTATTAGATACTGATTTAAGTTGTTGTGTTTATTAATTAAATAATCTGTTGACATAAACAAAGAAATCATTTTGAATAAATCTGAAAAAATATTTGTATAGCTCCTCCCAAACCCCCAAGTTTGTACGTTGTTGCTACGACAACCTCCACGATTCAAATCAACTGGAGATCTGGCAGTAATGGTGGAAGTCCAATTCAAGGTAGGCAACTCCTGTAAATAACAGACTCTACTAATGCCTCTCTCTCCCTCTCTCCCAAATGATATCAAGGCAAATTCTGTACATTTACCGGTAGTTCCCTTTTTGTGATGTTTTAAAAAGAGTACTTTTTTGTCCTAAAAGCTTCGTTTTGCATCTTGATTTATGGAGGTTATGGAACGGAAGGTTTAACAAATATTTTGAAGAGAAAATTATTTATTAATCTGGATTATTATACAAAATCTTATTCATTATGACTTTCTTTAGGTTTTGTGATTCACTTCAAAAAGGATCATGAGGTATGGCAGAAGATCCATGCTGGTGCGACCAACCGTACACAAACTGTGACCGGTCTGCTGTGTGGCACCACCTACAAGTTCTACATCAACGCCCTCAATCGTCTGGGATACAGTCCCGACAGTGACATCATGTCTGTCAAAACTAATGGCTCTAGTATGTCATTTACATTTAGAGAGCATGAACTACCTGAATCAAAGCTTTGATATTTATGTATTTTAAAAAACAATTTCTATAGTGTGGATAGAAATTAATCAACATTTTCATCTCCTGTACATTTACTGCTAGATGTATTAAGGGGATATGAAAAAACTTCAATTTTAATTTCAGCACCAATTATGCCCCCACAAAGCATGCTATTGAAAGTTATTAATGTGACGTCAGTTGACCTTGACCTCAATACTTGGATTACATCAGGCTGTCCAATTCGTTTCTTCTCTGTCCAATATAAAGTATGGGGAGATACAGCGTGGACTGAGGTGTCCAATAATATCCAAAGCAACAAGGTGGGACATTGAAATAAATTATGAATGTGTCCCAAAAGACAAGTCAAAATTCTATATATATTGTACTCTGTGCTAAGTTTCGGCAATGCTAATTAGTATTTTTGAAATTTCAGACAATCCACACGGTGGAAGACCTTCACCCTGCCACCTGGTACGTGATGAAGGTTATCGCTCACAGTGACGCCGGATCAACAGAAAGCGAGCTCAAGTTTGCCACCCTCACTTATCATGGCCGTAAGATTTTAACCTTTCTATCAGTAACTGAGTTGCCATGAACTACTTTGTACTAAGATTGGAGATCCATTTCCTTCCACTTACAAATTTTGGATATTTCAGATACCATCACACCTCTGTTCATCACAAAGAAGGAGGAGAGTAACTTCTATGAGAAGACATACATCATGATTCCCCTCTGTTTTGGGATTGTTGCTTTCCTCATCCTCATCATTGCAGTATTACTCTACATGAGGCGACGAAGGGAGCTCATTCAAATGAAAGGTATGTAGTATTTGAAAGAATGATCATAATTGATGTCGCTCATTTCTTGCTTGTAAGTAGCTTCCTGTATCATATATGTGTAATAAAAAGTAAAAAAAGTAAAAGCCTTTTTATTCCTTTGTACAGAAAGTGCCTCAAATTTGAGAAGAGACATAACTGCTGAGACCTCGTTGATGAATGACCTTGACAAACGTTTCAACTTTGACTTTGATGGAGGAAATACTGAGCCATACGGCAAGAGGAATGTCAACTTGCTGATTTCATTCAATTCGGATGAGAATTTGACCAACAACAGTCCTACATGGTTGAACAATGGATCCAGCAAGACCAACAGTGACAATGGCTCTATCAGCCGCTCAGGTAACCATAGCAATGTTTTCTTAATAAGAAAATTTTGTATGAGGTTACACTTGCGAAATATCCTCAAACTGGTGTCATAAAACAATGAATTCATGCATCAATTTAACTCATGAAAAACAACTACATGATCTGTATTATAAAATGCTTTAAGCATTATGGATTAAGTGCATTTGAAGACTGTAAAAAATTTGTTTTTTTTTTTTTAATGTAGAAGACGATGGGAACATCAATCCTTATGCCACATTTAACCAGATGAAGCAGGTGATCATGGAGAAAGAGCAGCAGTCAGAGCGAGACAAATCCCCTGACCTGGACGACATTAGTCTGCAGAAACTCGAAGCTCAAAAAGCAGTATGTGTGTTCTCAACTTTTTTAAAAGATTTTCTCAATATGGTTATGAATTTGTTCTCAATGCTGTTGTGATAATCTTGTGTGATTTAATAACCGTACCTCATATTTTGTAGATGATATCTCCATCAGAGCCCTATGTGCCTTTCTTTCATGCTAAGGGAGATAATGGAGATGTTGCCAAAGACCCCCATCCACCACTCATTCCTCTCAAGACGACTGAGGGCTATGACAACCAAGGTACCCATCATTACCTGTGTATACTGAGAATTTCTGCAGTGGTTGTTGTACAAACAGACAAAAGAATAATTCACATGTAAATTGATAATTTTGATTACCATAAATGTTTGTCTTTTCCCTAGGACTAATACTTAGCCCCAGGAAGTATGCCAGCGCTGACCAGATCCACGCCCTGTTCACCCAGGTCCCAGCCAGACCCCACAGCTCCTACAGCAAGTCCAAGAAGTGTCCCTCCAGCTCCGACGAAAAAGGTCAGTATGTCAAAGATCTCAATGCGTCAAACAATAATACATAATAAAGTCTTTTATCTAGACAGGATGGCACAATTAGTAACAATGTACTAGTTTACATTGTGATCCTGTATAAAACATGTACAAAAAGAAGTATATTAAGACACATATGGTCCATTGTAGTGATTTTTTTTTTAATTTCTCAATATCTGTCCTTCTGTTATAAAACCATTGATCAATGTAAACATTGCTTCAGATTCATAATACATGTACAAGCATTGTTAAAGAATAGTTCTACAGATAGATGTATCAATACAACCAATTATAGTTGAATTATTTATGAAATTTTCCCAAATTTTCAAAATTGTTCACAGGAAGCCAGAGACAGAGCATAATCTCCAGTGTGACCACGGTCTCCTCCAGTCGAGATGAGCTCCTAGAGGCTCTAGAGAATGCCAAACACAACCCCCTACCCCCAGTAGTGTACGAGTCTCAGCCCGAGTCCAGCTCACAGCCCACAGACAGCTCAGTGGGCACTGAGCCAGGGATCGTCAAGTTCACTCAGTCACCCCCCAAACCTAACGAACAGAGGGAGGCTTCCTGTGAAGTCCACTATACCAGTAAGTGCCAGTACCCTCGCACTGAAATGCCTACAGAAAATGGGGTACAAAGAAATCTCTTTTACTTGTTTAAGGTTATTTAATTAAAATTTGTATTTTGACTTGTTATTACTTTCAGGCGACATGAAACCATCTATAAAGAGATCTCGCAAAGAAGCTGAGAGTGACACCACAGAGTGTGAGACTAACGAGAGACCCACCCAGCCCCGAAGGATCAAGGGGCGGCGAAACAAACAGAGGGGTCAGCTGACCAAGAGACAGGTCATGCCCAGCTATGTACCAAGGTATGATTTAAAAAATCATTGTACACTTGCTCTTAAGTTTATCATTATTCAAGAAAACAAACTTTTGGGGTTAACTAATAACTAGTATGATTTTAGATATTATGTTAAAGTATCTGTGTCATCAATAAAAATAGATTCAGTGAATTCAATAAGTACTTGGAAAAACCAATATTGTGCACTTTTCACGTTATAGAGTTTAAGACTGTTAGGTTTGACAGTGGTTTGTGTACTATTGATAGGACCCACAGTCGTACCAGCACCACTAGTAGTGAAGAGGTGACCTACACCTTCCAAGGTCGTCAGTCCCCCCACAGTCCCCCAAGGGGCTACTCCTCCTACCTACCCGACAGCCAGCTGCCAGAGTCGGACAAAACACCAATGAGAAGAGGTAAGAAAGTACATGCACTACTAGGCAACTATCTCACATTTTTCAAAGTGGCATTGTATATATGCACTATAATACAAAGTATAAAAGCAAGCATGGCATCCAGCTGTGCACTTCCAGCTTGGTCTGCATTTCTGTCTTTCTTAAATGATACATTTATAAAAGCCAAAACCAAGTCAAATAACAAAAAATTCTTGATTTATTTTTTGAAAGCCACTTTGGCATCAGTTGTTGTTACTTAGTTGACAATGGTGTTCATGAAACTTGATATTCTTGAAGGTAGAAGAACCCCTCATGCCAAGGTGAAGTACGACCTGTCCCTACAGACGCCAGGCACGGACGAGAGCCGACCCCTAGTGATGGCGGTCGCTCAGCCATCAATGTCCAGTCCTAACGAAGAGGATGAGGACTCAGCAACTGTCAGTCTCCTAAACAGGTCTGTATAGGAATGTAGATGTTGCGTGTAATGTTTTGATGATAGCCGATGGCTATTAGCCATGCCCACAAGACCTACAGTAAAAAGAGTGTTAGGAGAGAAAGAAGTGTTGGTTGGGATCTGAGATAGTCTTATATTTCATTGTATTGGAGTATTTTGTAAAAGTACTGTTTAGTTTGTTTGTTTTTTTTTTTGAAAAACAGCTATGTATTTGGGATAAAATGTCAAGACAAAGAATTCAAGAAACCTTTAATTGTACGAAATTACTAGAGACAATCACATTGTACTAATATATTATATACAATTTTCAGACATTACCGTCCAGTGGAACAAGAGGAGGGCGAGATAACTGGACCACAGAAGTCACGGGACAAAGGCTACAGAGAAGACTTCACACTGGTGTAGAATGGCACTGATAGGAGAACATAGCTACAGGTTTATATGGTGACAGTTTCATAATTATTTTCTCAGCTGGCATGAGAGGATAATTCAAACATTTCAATTCATGATTCATCGATGTCATCTCCACAAGAGCTTCAAGTATTCATGAAGTGATGGATACAGAAGTCTGATGCTTTTTTTACCCATCATAACCACAACACAACTGTTCTAAAAACTGTGAAGCATATCAGCTTTTGAATTAAAGCAGTATTGTGTGCTTGTTGACCCCTATGTATTGCATCTGCTTGGCAAATCACTCTGTTTCATTCAACTTATATTGAGAGGATTTACGGGTGTGAAATGCCAAGACGTTTTGAGGTGCTATGGTTGTGTTGACCTTGTTGTGTCACTTGATTAAAATACTTTTATTGCCTTCAAAGACTGAAGAGCTTCAGAAGAGGAAGAGGGTTTAAAAGTTATGTATGCATGTGCCGAAGGTTGTGACTGCAATCACAGACATTGGACTTCCATTAACAGGAAGTGTGCAGCAGATATCCACACTGGCGCTGAACAACACCAATGAAGAAACTTCAAAAAGTTGTGATAATCCAAAATAACTTCTCGGGGAAAGACAGGAGAGAAATACACTGCAATATATTCCATGTTGTGTAGACTTGAGCATTGTGAACTTCATCCTGTGTGTGCTTCGATACAAGCAGTTTGTACGCGGTAATAAGTTGACAGTATTCATGATTTGTTCCCTAGATCTAACCAGTCCCTTTAGTTTCAGGTTTATGTGTCTCTTGCTTTTTTAGTTATTGGTGCATTTGTTTCAATACACGTGTATAGATGTCAAATTCTTAATATACATGTACTTTACAAATATAAAATACTGTATGTCTATATTTAGTGCATGATAACAAATGACACAACTGTTATTCTGATGCCAAAATTGAGAATCTCAGTCGAGATATTTAGATTTTGTTATCCAGGTGATATTCTTGAAAATTTGGGTTTTTCTGGAAACAATCAAGCTGATACAAACAGCATTAGAAGAACAAACGTTAATGTGTACATAAATGAATATTTATGGGGATTGTAATTACAGTATTGTTAAGATTAGCCATGTCTCCACATATTGTGTCTCTTGTATACTGAATTTAAGTTTTGTTAAACCTGAATTTGAGATTTTCTTTGTATATCAAAATAGAGGGCATCTTAACAGTATATGCTGGTTGTACATATACCTAATAAACAATTGTCCTGGTAATATCAAATAATTTTATATACAAGCAATTTTGATTGATATATTGTACAGTATATGGATGGTCACATGAACAGAGGTCCAAGCAATTATTCCTTTATTTTGTCTTATGTCTTCATAGGTTTTTTTTTTTTTTTACAGTGATTGATAAAACTATATCCAGATTTTTAAAAAATTTGTATGCGTTTATCAGATGATTGTAATTTGCTCATTATTGTTATCAATTTTATTTCTTATTTACTCTTATGTTGAGTTGCTGGGATTTTTATTTTGTTTGCTTTGTATGATTTTATACCTCAGCAATTCCTGCTAAAGTCTAGTCGCGTCACTGCCAATTTATTCATCACGTTGTACAGGTATTTTGAAAACTTTATTTATATGATTATATTTTCATTTAGTTTGAGTTTTTATTTATTTCATTTGAGATTTATTTATTTGTATATACTTCATATTTTTTTAAAATAAAAAAACCCCATCCCACCCCGAATTCGTCATGAGATTGTTTTATCTAATTGTCAGTCATATTATATATATGTAATGAGCCTTTAAGGAGACTATTTGGATTTGAATGGAGGAAAAAGTTGAAAATATTAATACTAGTGTGCATTGGTTTTGTTACTCTGACTATTTCTACATGTGTTGTGTTAATATTTTATCATATGTTTGTTACATCTTTATTGATTTTTTGCCTCTTGTGGGATGTGCAATATATTTGTAATTTGAGAAGTCTGTATACAGAATGATGTCACAAAAAAAAAATGAATGAAAAAGGTACATTTTACCTTTACTTATAAATCATGTAAATTAATTAGAAATATATTCAGAAGAGGGACAAAAAATAAAATTTATATTTTTGTCACAATGAAAAGAAAAAAAATTATTATAAAATTATTTTAATCTTTTATGAAAAATATAATTAAAGGGTAGGGGTAGAGATGTAATCTTGTTAGGCATTCAAGTATTTTTCCATAACAATGTGACCAGTCCCCTTTATAGCAAACAGGAATGTGGTAGAGAATATATAAATGTCTACAAACTGTGTTTTAAATATAAAGTTGTGGAATGAAACACTTTGGACAGACAACCTTTTCTTCTTGTGTTTCATTTATTCTTAGAGAGTTTTGTCATGCCATTGTTTTATCTGGTGCAATAGAATGTTTTTCAATAAAAAATATGTCAAATAATGAATATCTTTCTCTTTATTTACCATAGATAGTGATGGTAAGTAATATATGTCCATTTTTCCCCCATTGAATCTCTGAATCATTAAAACCAACAAGGTTCATAGACTGATATCAAGAGATAATGTAATATAAAATCAAAGCCATCAAAACACTAGTACTGGTATCCACAGATTTTAAATTAGTTTAGAACAGGGTTAGGTGACCATTATCTAATCAAAAGTACTCTTGTTTTAGAATGACTTTTTAATACACTGGAACATTCCAATCTGTTAGTAACCCAGTATATAACAGATCCTGACATATCATTGATATAAATGGAATGACCAATAACACATGATTACATAGAGAGACAATTAGATCTTGTGTAACAACTGTATTAACTATTCATGTCACCACACAGAGCAATGTGAACAAATGGTTATTTTTACATGCACCATACATGTAATCTGATACAGTTATGGAGTGGTATTTTGATTGCCCGGTAGAATAATAAATAGGTCAATTATTTTCTCTCTACTTGACAACATTTAAGTTGATCGAAGAACATTCATCTTAACATGTAGACTTCAATATGGGTAGGCAGTAAAGTTGCTCCAGGTTTTTAGCTCACTTGAATTGTTGGCTCGAGTGAGCTCTTCTCATCAAGACTTGAGAGGAGCATAAACTTTTCACATATTCATTGTTTAGCCAATTTTAACCAATTTCACACACAGCATCCTTGAGCGAGGGATTAAATAAAGTCCACCCACCCTATTTAGATAATTAGAAATAAATTAATGTAATCGAGTATACATTCTCCTGAACCAAGATTCATATAACATTCTTTAGATGATTCAATTTTTTTCAAACCATGACTAATGGAGTCATAATTAGGTATTCGATCCATAATAGCCTCAGATTCAATGAATCTGCATACATAACAAATATGTAAAGGCTTAATACTCATTATACATAGACATAATTTGCATGCTTAAGTATCAGTGTGTATGAGTGGAATGTGTCCTAATAAATGACCTTTTCCTGTTGTTGAAGAGTTGTTCCCCTTTGCTTTTAATCTATAAAAATCAATTTTTAAAAAATCTAACCGATATAAAATTTGTTTTCAGTAGTTTTTCTATTCCTTATAATTAAATACATCTTAATTTCCACCAGAGCATTTGTTGATATTCTTAGTATTTACTTTTTAATTTTCAAAAATGTGCTTGTCTCCTTAGACCTTAATGCAATCTTCATTTATTAATTACTGCTTAGGTAATTACTTTTTTGAAAATGTCTCTTGGTTAATCCTTTTCAACTCTTAAATGCTTCAAATTAATATCAGAGTGTTGAATACATGATGGATATTTAAGGTATAAAAAAATTAGGTCCTAATATGGATTAAATACCTTAAGGGGTTTCATTTTGAAGGGTCATTTCATTATAAATATGCATGCAGTAAATAGGAAAGAATCTTAGTTAAAATACCAGGCAATTTTCTGAAATATATGAAGGATTGTCATATTTATGTGACAGCAAGCTAATATATTTTAATCTTATGTCCCAGTCTCTGTGGATCAGATATACCACAATTGGTAGGGGTGTATTAACATTGAAGTATAGAAAATGGCCTGAAGAAAAATAAAAGGCAGCCACAAATAAGAATTAATATACCTATATATTTGAAAGACTTTTCATTCCATATATTTGATTACTTTAATCTATATTATATATAATTCAAAAAGAACATGAATTATCCATAGGATCATTTCAATTCTTATATACATGTATCACTAAGCTGTCATGATTGGAAAACGTTAATAAAGCAGGCAAAATCTCGTTTTCCAGTGTCACTCGGTGAAATTAATATGGTGTATATTTATACGTATAACCATGTACACAGAACTTTAAAAGACGCCAAATCTGATCAGATATTGAACATGTTATGCCAACAGATGATTAATAAACACATTTTCTACAAAGGTAACGCACATGTAATTCGATTCTCTTATCTCTTGTTGTGACGGTTGCAAAAGAAAAAGGTATTTAGTGCAAATCAATAAAACAGAGCGAACTCGGCAAAGATTTGAGTGTTTTATTACAGTATCATTATTAATTTATAAATATCAGCAACTTGTAACAAACGACCTTGACCTTGTCAAGCTTTCACAACAGTTATATACATGTAACAAACTCCATGCAACATAGACAAGTCGGACTGTTGTTATTGGTAACACAAATACTTTGGGCAAGATGGATGGAAGAACAACAATATGCAGCTACTAAACCAACCAAGTATTCAGAGTTACACAGAGACCATTAAAAAAGTATATATATACAAAAAATCCAAAATCCTAATTGAAAATAAAATATGGCGCTGATGTTTGGTACTCAATGAAATGAATTGGATAATCTCAGAGTGAAATTTGAAATGACCACCTTAATCAGAAAAAAGTTGTGTGGAGGACATACATACATGTAGCACTATGCAACTGATTGAACAATCTTAATGTTTTACGATGTGGTAATTAAAACTTGGAGACATCTGAATGACCGATATTTGACACTGAACATTTAAAAAAAATGAAAAGAGCTACATATATATATGATATACATATAAGAAAAGAGGTTTTTATCTCACTAACAAAATACCTGATTAAAACAAAATATTTGGGTATATAGCTACCTAGAGAACCTTGTGTTTTTCAAAGAATCATCACAAGTAAAAGAAACAATAAACATCTACAGAAAATGTCCTGAAAGTAAATGACAACAGTTGCCCTGTCAACCATACCAGTGCCCATTGTATTATCATCATTGTAGATATACCATAATGCCTACCATAAAAAAAATAGTGATTACGTTATTATTTATTCAGCACTAATCATCTGCCTCTGGATACACTCATTTATGGTAACCATCTGAAACCAATGTCTGCAGTGTTACCACTGTGCACCGTTAAGCAGAAAACCACTCAGTGGTAAATGGTAATCACAATTTCAACAAATATCTTTTGTGTAAAATAATGGTAGCCACTGCTTCAGCAGTCCATCTGTCAGCAGTTTTTCTTTTTCCATTTTTTTTTTTGGTAACCCCTGACACAACAACAATACACACTACTTCTGACTTCCATCGCAACTTCTCAGACTACATGTACACATCTACTGTTCCATCCCACTTCAGATCATGTCTTAAATTAAAATCGTTCTTTTATATGCTGCTCTTTCCACACATCATGTCCTTTGAATGGAAGAAACATTGTGATCTGCATTCCTTGAAATTACATGCACCTTCAACCTTTCCTTCTAACACAGTCAAGTACCAGTACTAATCATAAGCAATTGTCATCATAAAAACTGCTGATACCCTTCTGCTCCAGTGAATATCACATCAATCCAAATCCTCATGGCCTCTGGGGTGGGGGCCACCATATAATAAGTCCTATCACAAGTTTTCACACAAAAAGTTAACTTTGGATTGGGACTTTTAACTGTCCGTAAATGGTCAACATACACTTCCTCTATCGCCTGGAAATAAATGCCTCCCCTGGGTTTGCTTTCATTCTTGTCTGTGTAGTAAATCAGAGATCGCTTGTTTCTATCGAACACAAACCAACGCCTGTGCCATGTTTTGAACTTGTTGCCCATTTTTTGGAGCCACCCTCTACAGTTTGTGGATGTGACCACCAGATGAGGACAATCGTCAAGGTGATGACCTGCAGACTCTATGTGGTTTTTAAGGTCAAATTCTTTACCTCTAACAGGCAGGTATCTTGTTAAAGGACGAGCCTGCAAAGCAAATTAATTTCCATTTAAAAATATCATAAATACAAAAAAAAATTCCATCCTTTCTTGTACTTGAACTGCCCTGTAAGGTGTTTTTGAAGCAGATTTTTACCTACCTGTTTTGACTGTTTTTCGCGCATTTTGATCTGCTGTTGGACTAGTTCCTCTCTAAGCTGGGTTTCCTCCTGAAGTTTCCTCTCCAGTTCTTCTCGTTTATGTCTCTCCTCTTGTAGGGCCATCATCTCATGCTCCCGAGTTTTCACCTGCAAAAGTACGCATGAATATGCCTGGTAACAAAATATTTCAACACTAAAATCAACCAATCATAATTCATTCTAAATGAACTGGAAAACTCCATATAAATCTTACCTGATCTGCTATCATTCTCATTTTCTCTGACTGGGCCTGTGCAAGGAGTCTCTCCAACTCCAACATCTTCTCAAGCTGGTCCTCCCCACTGCTAAGGCTGAAACAGAGAAACATACACATGTATTTAGATGTAAAGTTTATCAAAATATAATTGGCACATTGTTGTCTGTCTTAATCATCCTCCTCTTCAATCTTTTGATAATTATTTTAGTCATCAGTGGGGTCTTTGGGGTACATTATGCAAAGTCTTTAACAGGAACAATGCCACTGCTGAAATATTGTTGAGGGTAAAACATTGCAGCATTACCTAATAAACTTCTTTTACATCAAAGCATTAACCAATTACTTTAAAGCAGCATGTTATATCAATATCAATAATCATCATAAAGACCAAGAAATTCATATTATCATTAAATGCCTTCTCTTTTAAATTACCATAAAAGATTCAGAGAAAAATCAAATTAATGTATCTCAAAGGGCAAGTTCAATGAAATACATTCAGAAATTGATTTTCTTTCTCAATACAAAAACCAATAGCGAAAGGAAAAAGAAACAATAGCACTATTTCAGTATATATACATAGACACAATCAATCCCAACTGACTGCCAAGAAACAAAATGCTTTAATTTCATGTATACATTTAAAGAATTCTTAAATCAATATTTCCAAAAAAAAATGTTCATTACTGACTTTATCTTCTACTTGAAATAAACTGTTGAATCTAGATAATTAGAAACAATGATAGTTTTAAAGTGTGGTACTTGATTTACCATGGTGTTGTACTAGCTGCCTATATGAACAATGAATACCACCCCCCCCCAAAAAAAAATACCCCTGACATTAAGGGGGGGGGGGGGGTTCAAACAAGATCTGACTTTTTTCTAAGTACAGGTGAATTAATCTCATTAATTAATAAACAGCTTACATCATTGGGTATCTTTGATAATAGTGCAAGTCAGGGATTTTAATCAAAAGGTTATCTGAGAACGAGTAAATGTAAATGCACTTCTTATTTGTGTTGGTAGCAATTAGACCACTGATATTAGAAGATAAGAAGCTAGACTATAGTACATCTCAAAGTCATAGTACTCAACAACACAGCAATTTACCAACACAAAATTGCCTCCCACAATTCCGAACAAAAAATCGTGCAAGGATAAGGAACTAAGGACATTAATTTTTAAGCACTTACTTAAAAAAAAAAAAAGGAGAAAGGAGAGAAAATCAATGTTTCAGAATTGCCAAGATTCCATGAAATCTGCTGTTGGTGTTGACTAATTTGTTTGAAGTTAAAATTTTTTGTAAAATTTCTAATTGATTTTCTAATTAAGAAATGTTATCTTGATGGAGCATGAAAATAGAAGGAGGATTAACATGATGCACCTCTGTGATACTGAGACTCTCTGATTCAATGGAACTAATTGAGCTCAGTTTTTTATGATTAAAGCTCAGTATGGAACGCTAGCGTAATCTTTAACTATCGCACTCATTTTTCTACTTTAATAAGCATCTTTGAGTTCGCACAAAGGTAAATCGACTATTGATTACAATTTACATTTGGATTCACCAAAATCTAATTACACTTTGTTTAGATTCCCTGGTTGAAACCAATAACGCATTAGGAAACAAGAATTATTGAATGCATTCCCCGCACAAAACAATCAAGATTTATCATTTTCACATTACCATTAAAATATACCTTGTTTTATTTTCTCTCATTCAATTATTGGATTTAATGAAGCTGAGCTTTGTCCTATTGATTTAAATGGAGATGTTCAGAAATGACCGGAGGCTCCGGAGAATGGACAATCGCGGGAACAACCGTCCCTGTCCGGTCCGAGGTCTTTTATGATCAATTAGCGATAGAGTCACAAGTTCATCTTGGTCTAAAGACGTGATGAATTAAGATGAGGTGATATTGACAGTTTCCCTGGCCATAATCTCCGGTCCCAATACAATAATTGTAATATAACAGAGGTAAATCAGAACATTTTGACAGGGAGATTCATCTGGTTCAATTAGAGCCCACATACACCAACCCTCCGCCTTAATAATTAGCTGTTATGAAATATGAGGAATATTTTACAAGTAGGAAGAAATACTTAAAAAAGGCATATGATTTATAATAAAGACATCCTGATACACGTACTAAATGATATCCAAAAACTATGATAGCTTGTTAATTAATTGCCATTTGTTTATACATTACAAGGGTACCATGGGGAAATCTCTCTCAAAACACTACTGTTTGATATTAGTGTTTGATTCTCATCAGTTATTGGAAATGGAGGAAATTGCTGGCTTTGTTTATAGGAAAATGACTTTTAGCTCATAATAATTGATTTGTATGAACATCTGAGCCAGAGATTGTGTTCAGATAACCTTTAGTAATTGAACTGCCAACAAATAATAAGACCCAACAGACACATATAGACCATTCCATCTAAGACTCTTAAATGTTCTTTGAATTCCTAGTATATGTCAACTTCAAAATTATTATTTTATAGCTCAAAGTTATCTGACAACATCTTTATTTTCAGTGCTCTCTAGTACCATCTACAGACAAATTTTCAGCAATGTTTTATTTTCATCACATCAGTGCTAAATTTACAACAAAGCCAATTTCAATGGGTAACAACTTTTTTAAAGACAGAATGAAGAAAACAGTAAAAGTATCCTGTATACAGTACTCAGTACAATGATAATTATAAATACAATAGCTAATCAAAAGGACTTTTCGAATTCACATTTCACATGTGAAAATTTACTTCATTGTTTTTTTTTGAGTGTGTTAATAAATTGGAGTTTAAATTTTGTTCGCTGCATGGGTCACTTAGACGGTACAATTCATCAGATATACCGTATATAGTCAAGTATGACACTTGAATAAGTTTATGTTGTGACTTTTGAGACTTAATTTGGACATATCCATGATGACTTACATTTCTTTAAAAGTAAATAAATCATGGAGCCAAAAATTGCATACAATGGTATCTGAAACAATAGATGTCATACTGATTTCAAACACAGTGGTAGTGTTGAAAGAAGTGAACGTTATTGTAATTTGTGTAATTGTAACAAAATTGGCAATGAATTTCATGTTATTTTAGAATGTAGGGATTAATGTAACTTATGAAGTCAGCTTTTAGCTACAGATTACTGTTATTCTCCTAACACTAATAAGTTTTGTGAAATCATGACTTCAAACAACTACCGGTATACAACATTAAGAAAATTGTGTTTATTACAAAAATTAACCAAATTGTTTGTTCGTCCCATTTACTTTTTTGACCTTCACAACCATATTTTATACATGTATATATAAATATGTTATTTTTGTTCATGTACCTCATGTACCATTATATGGTTTTTGAGTGAAAATAAACTGAACTGAACACAAATTTACTTCATGGATTGTTATACTGCAGAGATAAAGTACCAGAAAATCAAACCTAATTAAGACTGATTTAGATGGCTAGAAATCAATTTAATTGCACTACGCTGTGATATTTAAAGACAGGCCCCTGGTCTTACTTTAACTGTCATCTACAAAAATGCCACCCCTTCACTAGCACTGATTATAATAAGCCTACAATCTGGGTGATTTATTTTCAGCTGCATGGAAAAGTCAAGGTTACACAGCACAAAAATTAGTAGCTTTGTTTTGAGGGAGAGAATTTTATGACAAAAATTTAAAATGGACAAAAATATGATTTCTTTTTTTTCACTCTCAATCCTAGAAGATGATGCACAAATCTTATTTACTGATATAAAAAAGCTATATAAATCTATATAATATCTCCTTATCTCTAAATGAATGCATTTTAAAACTAAATCATATAAACTTATGTTTTGGGTGGATATATGCATTCACATAGACAATTATAGACACTCACCCATTCATGGGCCTTCCACAAAACCAACAATAATCCAAATTAAATCCCCTGGCTATGCTCTGCCGTGAATCCCCCACTTTAGACGGGGAGGTTTTAAACGTCACCCGGGGAGAACCCCCTATGTGGTTAGAAATTCCATTCTTTTTCTTCACTTCACTCACAATTAGCTTAGGATTATCCATAGCTTGTAAACTGCTTCATTTTTAATCAGACCAATAATTTTTTGAACTAATCTCAATGATTAGTCATTTCACAAATTATCCACTGCATTTCAACATTTCATCTGAAGCATGAAACTGTAAGCATAAAAAACTGTCCATTCCCAAAGAAGAAATCTATTTGGTTGAGATCAGTTGCAAACAACCCAGCATAGTATTAGGTTGTAAAATCTGCTCCTTGAACTTTCAAATTTCCGATATCAGTACTATCAATATTAGTATAGAACATAGGTCCTCTATGAAAACATTAGCCAACTGATATTTCAAACACGACTCAAGAATCTGGCAGTTGCGTACTCATCAATAATGACCCTAGCAGAATGCTTTCAATATCGTTAATTTCTCCCAGGCTCCGAATTCAGGTGAAATTGATTCACTGGTTCTCTCATAATGTACATAGCTACGTATTTGTGTAAATTATGCCATTACATCAGAACAAAAGACGGTACCAGAAATCTTTATGATTAACCAGTCAAAGGCTACTATACTGTCTCCTGCTGAAGAATTTAATTACCGTAGTCCTTATGTCCTCGAGGTCTGAATACAAGGTCTGATGCCATAGACGCTCTGGTGAATACACAAGTTAACTCAATGACTTTCCTCTAAAATTAGCGACACCTACTCATATTAAACATAATGACATTAATAAAAGAGTCTTATAATAATAATTTTACCACCTCATATATTTATCCATATCAAAACGAATCTAGCAGGCTTTTGTCTGGTGGCTACAAGATCTAGTCTTTTAAAGAACATATATGCCAACGATAGAAATTCTAATACACAATATAATGGAAGAAATCCAGACAGATTCCATTAAGATCAGCTGCCTTATCAAATCATGTAAATCGACTAAACAAAACTACAGAAATTAATAAATGAAAACGCAAATTCAACACACTTCACATTTCTGTTGGAACTGGAAAATTAATTTTTTCTCTCATTGGTAGGTCGCCTACGTTCTTTATGAAATGATAGCCACATTGTAATTCAGCTAGTTCAAAGAATCATCCCATTTCTGGGTTAAAGCTGTTAAATTGCATAAACTACCATTATGCCACAGCTGGCAGCATTTTAAAAAAAGATAATTTCAAACAATACACTGTTATTAACTGTCTGAAATTCATTCCAAACTTTGTTGGAATACACAACTGTTCCAAACTTTCATTTCCTGAGTGATGCTGTAATTATTCTATGAAGCAAGAAAATGCAGAGTTTTATCAAATCCTTGAATGGTCCAAATGCTTTAATAGGTTCTTATGAGATCAGTTTCCCCACAAGCAATAGACACTAGCAAAACCCAAAGTCTTTAATACAAGGTGCATTATATATCCACCTTATGATCAATAATTCATAGACTTGCAGAAAATTTGTTTGCTAAGAATAATATTGTGCTCTATGAATTCAACATCAGTTACATGTATTTGATTAGTGATTTAAATCTTGCCTAAACAATACTACAGGCCTACCCAGTATGTACTTCTATAGCAATACTATTCTACACCCAGCTTTAATACGTCTGCCAGCATGGTCATTTGGATGGTAAAGCCAATACATTAAAACTCGATTATAACGAAGTCTTTCTTTCTCTATCATTTATCATAATGTCACAAGAAACTGGGTATTATGGTTAAGTTTCTTCATTAGAAGGCTGAAATAATTTTGGTAACCTAAAAATTTCTGTCAGTATAAAAGGCACAAGCTTTTCATCATGAAACATATTAGAAAACCAAATGTAATCCTCAGTTAGTGTAAAAAGTTTACAGTGAACAAAAATCACATGTCAGTTAGCAGGACAAGTAAAATGTTAGGAAGCTGTGTACTAAGATTTCCTGCTTCAGAAATCTATAGTCTCCCTGAGAGCAAAACAATCTTTATTTGACCAAAACATCCAACTTTCTCATTAATAATTCAAAGAAAACCAGACAACAAGGAAACTCGACTCCCGAGAAGTGCAGGCCTGTGTTCTATTGCATTATGATGTCACTTTAACAGATAAGCAGGATATAAACTTGTGTTGTAAATATTCTTTTACACATAGGAATGACCAATCAAAAAGCAAACAGGAATTGATTGAAATATAATATATGGATACATGGATACAAGTATGGCATTGTCTGTATATACCTAGATTCATTACTTTTACTTATAAGTTTATCATGACTAGGAATCTATATGTATATAATAATATATTATGTGTGTATATATATATATATATATATATATATATATATATATATATATATATATATATATATATATATTCCTTTTCCTCCAATTTATTAAGATGCTGTAGACAAAATAGCACACTCCAATGAGATATTATATAGCACTCTTTCCCATATCATTTTGCCTACTCCTATGTTAAAACCAGAAGAACCTTTTTCTATAGAAATAGATATACCCGGGGCTTAAGAGTTTTTGAGATCTTAAGGTACTAATTTCTCATAAATTTTGGAAGCCAAATAAATACACAGAATTCTGTCTATATAGTTATATTACAGTCAAACTTTGTTATCTCGAACTAGAATGGACTTTTTAAAAACTTCGAGATATTCAAGTATTCAAGATATCAAGGGTAAAATACTTAAAAATTAAGTGGTCGGGACTTACAAATCACTTCGACATATCCATTGTATTTGAGATATCAGTGTTCGAGATATCGAAGTTCAGCCATAGATTCCTAGTCATGATAAACTTATAAGTAAAAGTAATGAATCTATAGGTATATATAGACAATGCCATACTTGTATCCATGACTTCATAACTGGTATACTATTAGTATACGAGGGTTGTCCAAAAAGTTCGTGGACAATCACGTTTTTGTCATTTTAAATGGGTTTATATATACATATTGTATATCAAAATCTTTGTCATAAAATGTCAAATCAAACTAAAGTGGTTTTGAATGTTTTCTATAGAAATAAACTAAAATTTTAATGTATCAAAGGGTCACGGAAAGTACTCACGGCCCAGCGTAAAAATTGTTCAAACTATGTAATTGAGTTTTTAGATATGAATATTTGCAGTTTTTTTAAAGCATTTCAAAACTTCATAATCTTCTATTATGATGTAGTCTGTATGGTGTACGTCATTTTCATATGTTGTATTAAGAGCTATTTTTAAAATAGCAGCGGACTTTAAAAAGATATTACGGCAAGAACATGTCTTTAAAAACACCTGAAAAAGTGACGTTATCTGACTGCATGGAACAGCACGCCATCATAAAATTGTGTCAACTGAGGTAAAATACCAATAGAAACAAAACAAACGATGGAGGAAACAAGAAAATCTTCGAAATAGTTCTAGTTTACTTATCCACAAGTGCCACAGGCGATATTTTGATGGATTGTGTGATTGTATCCTCTGGCCATATTACTCTCAGGACTACGACGTTATAGAAACGTCATTATAACTCAACGTCGGACTGGGCCGTGCTGCCTGTATACGCAATGTATATATAATGATAACTCCTATACAAAAATGTACATTGCTCTGATTTTTATGCCTATACATTATTATACTCTATATTAAAATATTATAATACTTTCGTGATAATGGCGCCGTTATTTTGAATAAAATAGCATGTGTCCACGAACTTTTTGGACAACCCTTGTACATGTACTAAGTAATACCATATTTGAGAAAAACAAACATTAGATATTAGAACCCTAATTAGAATATAATTTGGGGGAATTGAACCAGACACTGTGAAATCAAAAACACCTGTGAGTTACCGCTGAACCATGGAGACATTACAATTTCTCCCCTGGAGTTTTCAATATTGTCACACATGCATGCATGCAGCAGCATGTGCTTGCAGGAAATAAGGGATATGTAAGAATAGGTATGTACCTCTGCACTTGGCTACATACACGTATTAACAGTAATCTTGGTGATTTTCTATCAAAAGACCAAAAATATAAGCATATTAAGATCCAGAATCCAATTCAGATGCTCTATGGAGGTAACTTTGATAATTTAGGACCCTCTAGTGCCACTCATACATTTTGTACCTCCTTCGCTTAAATATTACAAGACCTGCTGAAACCATGGGCTTTAATGGCAGCATGTCATTTGAAAATATTCATGTTACATCAATGTAATGGCAATGGAGGAAAGAGACTGTCAAGAAAACTATCTTCATGCAAATTGAATCATTTATCTGCGGTCCTTTTCATTATATGTTGGCTGAAATGTTGTCAAATCAATGAAATCCCTATTCCACCAAATGGATTACAAAGATTAAGGTTTATTTATTGTATATCAGGGAGTTACCTTAGTTGTATCCAAGAATAATACCCAAATCCCTGATCATTTTATCTACTCTGATAAATCGAAAATGATATTGATGTGGCAGCCCATAATATACAGAGCCTGATTGAGGAAAACAGTTCCTATCTGCCTTATAAAGCTACATCACCCCAGGCTAACGCTTGAAAATCTTAATTGAAAAATCTGTTAATGGAAGGATAAAGTGAAAAAAAAGTCCTCCCTCTATAATAAACTTTTTGGTAATGTAAATTAGCATATAAGAACTATTTCGGACATTCAGGCCTAATATTAGAGCATTCTACAGAAAATTAGCCTTGAGCATATACTATGTATTTACATAAAGATAGGCAGCAAATTTTTTTACTCTTCACAAGTTATATGAACTGACAGAAGTTTAATTTTTGGAAAATCCAGCTTTTGATACTGGTACAATGGAAAAACAATTGTATTATGAGTATAAGCATCTCAGAAATACATTACTGTTGTACTGTTACATCATCACCATATCAAAGTAAATATGCAGCCCTAATTTTCTGCTAGCAACTGCCTGTCTTTTTTCCCCCCTTTCAGAGAGCAGTGATCAATCTACTTTATTCCTGGCAGAACAGCATCTACTGGTTCTACCTATATTATGTCCGGCTTCAATCTAATGAATTATGCATGACAGACAACCCAGAGGAAATTGTTTTCATACAGATGGATATTAATTCTTTATCGCCAGTTTTTCAAACAGAAAAATCCAGACTAATAATTGCTTCAAGCCATTACATCATGCTATAATTATAAAGATCACATACTAGTTAGTTTTGTCAACAGGATGAATTACTTAGTCTTGATTTTCTTGACTTTATCTGTGATATTCAGCATCCAATAACTGAAGCCATATATAGAAGATTTTATCTTTAAAACACATCTATGTATAAAGATTCCAAAATTGGAATCTTTAACAGTGCACCGTGTAATTTTAAATTCTGGGCAACCAGAACTTCTTGACATCTCAAATACACTATTTGATTCATTCTTAAGGGAAGTTGAGAACTAAGATTAGTTGGTGAATGACATGCAATTTTTCTTAAAGGTTGTAATGGAATGTACACAATTTTTAAAAGAAAAATTTCTTTTCTTTTTTTTAAATGAATTCATCAATGATGAATACAAGTAAATATAGCATAAATTTAACCAATTCAATGGCAATTAGCTTATTTATATATTGTGTCACAATGAATAGGAAACCACTGATTTACAAAACAGTTCAATGAAGTTTTATATTGCACTCATTTTAGAGCAATCAAATTAACCTTTTTTTCTCCATCCTCTTTAAAGCCATAGATTTTAATCTCCCCACATTTTGATGACACCACCCTGCTTCATTGCTAATACCAGAGTACAGCTTACAAGCAAACAACATCCTGATGACACAATCAAATCATTACACAAGAGCAGCAAGCCATAAATCTCTGCTAAAATGGCTTTAAACTGAAACCTACAGCTAAATAAAGCGTCTGAAGTAAGGCGCTCTATTGATCCTGAGCATCTTGTAAGGAAGATAGCACTCATTTCTATCATAAGCGAACACAGTATGACATACTCAAGTGGTGCGGAATAAATGTCTACATCCTTTCGATGATAGGCGACAAAAAATAATGTGGTATCGTGTTCCTTTCTCACCACCTTGAGGAATACCCTGAGCAATGTAGGTGCTGTCAATTGTAACTAGCTGTCTATTAGACTACTTTAACAATATCCTGTTGTATTAAGTCCAGGGGAATCAGATATAGCTGAATATCTGGGTTACTACTACACCACATGAAATGTTCTTGCACAAACTGTGTACACCAATTAGTACAATATATGTCTGAATTGTGTTACCGAAGAACTGACCAAAACCAGTGCAATTCCTGCACATTAATATCAACAACTAATTTATATCCTTTAAAAAAGACGGTACTTGTATATCCTTTTCATCGTCTTGATTTTTGACCTTGGAATACTACTCTTACCTTGTTTCTTTCTCGGAGGGAGTTTCACAACTGCTGGCAACACTGCTGTCTTCGGACTCGAGCGAGTTGAAGCTTTTACAGTTGGCCTCTCGGAGT
>CM065918.1:18566678-18616678 GCA_033439105.1 Magallana nippona | reverse complement strand
TTCCTCTCCTCCCACTGAGCTCTCCCCTCGTCTGCTGCCCTACGCTTCAACTCTTCAATCCGCTTCTTCTCTTGTTCTATCACATGACCACCTGTCCAAACCAAAAAAAAACAATCTTTATGAAGTAATGATCATCATAGTAGCTGACTAGCTGTTGAGTTCGTTTTATTTTGAATTAATGAATCTGACAGTTAATTAACAAGCATTTATCTGAGGCAAGGGAAAAATATGTACATGCTTTCAAGAGATAGATATATATTTTCAAATGTCTTATAGAACATAAATTTAAGTAGACAGTTAAAGTATATATTTTTTAAAAAGCTTTAATATGATTTTTTATTTTCATTTCATGCAAAAATGCCATATACGTCTATTAAAGATTCTTTAAAAGACTTACAGACAGTATGAAAAATAGGATATTGAAACAACACACATGCTCTATATAGTTAGTCCATATTCTAAAGTGAATTCTGAAAACTAAATGACTTTCAGAGAAGAAATCTGTTAATTAATTACAGTGTTAAACAGTTGGGATATATACTTTAGAATGTAAATAAGATAATGTAAAAATCTCACTCATGACCAAAGACTGAAGCTTAAAGTTCAACACTTTGCCATATTAAAAACTGGCCAATTTTTTCCCCCCCAGTGCTGAGTTTTCATAGCTATATGAATAATTCCTCGTTACCATGCAGTTTATTATTTCAAGTGCACACCACCACTGTATTTTTTAAATTAGTGTTTTTTTAAAAATAATTTGTGCATAGGGAGAAGAATTTTTTCCAGATGTATATAGGTTGTGTTGCTCTTGATTTATGACCCATCGCACCATGTGATTATATGTATTAATTATTAAATGAAAAATCCTCCCCAGAGCAAGAAAACTGATGAATTATTGTTGTGCAGAAAGATAAATATTAAACAAAGCTTTGACAGTTGAAAGTTTCATGTAAACAGTGACTTTGTATATATTACCATGAAAACTAGTCCTGCCTTTGTTAAAAAATTAAAAGCTGCATGTGAAATGATCAAGCCATACAGTAAGAGAAGAAATAATTAATAAAAATTCTAGTCATTCATACTGCAAATCCCTAATCCACTAGTATAGAAAAGTTGTGGATGCACTAGTATATTATTTTTGAAAGGAATGTATCATGTTCTTCCCATTTTTTGGGCTATAAGGTTTGAAGTTCCACAACTTTTCTCATAACACAGTATTTAAAAATACCAGTGAGCTTGGGAAATAGAAGGAGAAACAATGTATTAACAAATAAAAAATTACAACTTTTAATCTACTGTTTAAGAGTTCCCATTCTCACACAATGTGGTATTTCAAAAGAACTCTCTCTACACCCAATTAGTGCAATCTTGGGTCTCCTGTACACTGAACAACATTCATTACTCTAAATAATGCACATTTCAATCAAATATCACTCATTATGAAACATACCAAATTGAAAAATATCTATGAAAAAATCATTTACGTTAAATTTTCTTCGTAAATTATATCCAAAGCATTCATTTTCTGATTCAGTGTACAGCAGACACCACTACTTGCCTTGAAGCTCGAGGAACAGGGAATGGTTTCGCTCGATCTCCAACATGGTGGCTGATTTCTTGCGCTCACCTTTCTCTGAGGAGGAGGAGATCCAGGACATTGTCGGACTTGACGTGGCAGAGAGGGGGACTGACCCCTCCCTCTCCCCCTGACTGGCGGGGGTGGGGTCAGTGGTGTAGCTGTCTCTGGATGAGAGTTTTCCTTCCTAAAAACATTGTCTCAATTTATTTGCAAGAAATTCACAATGAAGATTGACCAGTTTGAATGACCAGTTAACTTTTAATGAAGTCAAATTGAATATACAGAAACTTTTAAATTATAATGAATGTGACAATGAAACAACCCGTATTATATCTCATACAAATCTTTTAACATTTTTATCAATAACTTGTTATTTCTTTGCTTTACCGAGACTGATCAATTATATTCAACAGAGGATTTTTAAGTGTGCTGATGCATTACTCTACAGTTCCTGTGTTTTAACGTTGGTACCTGGAAGTCGGCTAAAAATGAGTCCCTATTATCATCACTGACAGGAAGAGCCAGCATTTTGGAAATCTCTTGGATTTTCTTCACCAAATTTGACAATTCTACTTTTTCCTGAAAGCAAGACCGATTTCTAATGCTAGGATCTAACACATCAAGCAAGCAGACTGCTCACCCAGGAAATAATCAAACATGCACAACACAATGTCTACACAACAGGAAAGTCAGACTGCTCAAATCAAATTACAGAGATTGCATAAAAATAATTTTTAAAATTTAAACCAAAAGAAAATGAGGACCAAAAAAAATTAAATACGATAGAAGAAAATATCTTTGCAAAAAAATTGAGAAATAGATTTGCTAGAAAAGCTTCATGAAAACAATACAGAGGCACTTAAAATGATAAAGACAGCTACATAATGTACAAAATTGACCAATCATCTCGCACCTTCCGGAATTCCTCCACCAATCTCTGCCTCTTCTGTTCCATGGATTGCATGTCTTTCCGGACTCCAGAAAACATTTCCTTTTTATGGCCATCTATTTCCACTAGACGGTTCTGTAAATTACATTGCAAATATTACATCACTAGTGAAGGAAATTACATGCTATTTACATCAAGTTGGTTAATGCTCCAAGTAATTAATGGTAATATAAAGAAGGCTAATGCCCACAGCCCGTTAGACTTTTTTTATTTTCCGACTTACCTCCCTTGACCTGTATTTCTCTAACAGTTCTTGCTGTTCTTTCATGAGTTTTCTCTGTATCTGTTCCTTCTCTTCTTCATACTTGGCCTCAGACTACAAAGTTCAATTAATAAATCTTTGTTATATCTATAAATCAAACAATTCATTGAAAGAAAAAACATCTAAGTAACTTTACATTTGCAAAATTTCTTGAGCTTTCTCTTTAAAAACTGAAAAAAAGGAAGCCCAGTCTCCATAAGATGCCATAACAAAAACTTTATCTACACAAGCCCTTAATCTGCATTTAAACAAGTAATGACAAGTAAAACCACCTCAAGTTGTTTGAATTCCATGTCATCAAATATCTTATGCTGATGCTCTATGCTGTCCATCTGCTGCTGATGCTGCTCTAACAGGTCTTCCTCATCATCCTTGGGGCATGCCTCAAGTCTCTGCTCTGTCTCATGCTGCTGCTGCTCCAACTGTTGGATCAAATCTCTCTGCTTCTCCATCTGCTGCAGCTCCTGATAAATTCAATTTAAATCCAACTTTGTTACTGTATCATAAAAATTCTATTGTAAGGACTCTTAATTCTGTCAAAGTTGACCATAATATTGAATGTGTTACCAGCCAACTTTAACTTTCCCCCAACAAAGAAATTATTTGATTCTTTCTTTATACTGCATTTAAAATCATTTTCTTTTCATTGAATTAATTCATAAATATAGTTCCAAATTAGAAAATATATGTTTTTGATTTCATTTTTTCACACTTTATTCAATATGAAACCCTTATGACTCTTTATTTTTGCAGTGCCTTTAGAGTGGGAACACTTTGTGACTTGATTGTATGTACTTAGAAAGTATTTAGCTAACATATCATTAATTTCTCATTTTGTATAATTATGTTTTACTACCTTTCACTCTGCCCAATCAAATAGTGCATTGCAATATAAAACAATTGCTGATCAGCACAAAACTTTCCATTGAATTACAATGAGGGGGCAAAGGAAGCTGATTTCTATTCAATAGCATTTGAATATGAATTAATGAAGTTTGGCTCTGTGAAAAGAGTTTACTTCTAAATGAAGCGAGGAAAGATTTCCCAAAATCATGCATCTAAAGCCAGCATTCCCTCTCAGCCAACAAGAGCTGCATCATTCTTATACAGCAGGAAATCTTCATTCACTGTTACGCATGACTAGTTTCAGTCATTTGCTGTTCAGTACAGTGCAGTATTTTTTTTCATTTTGATTGTAAACTAATTGGGGATCAAACGTGGGATGTTACAGACCACCATGCAAGAGAGATGAAAGATATTGTTTATATAATTCCAGCTTTATAAAAAAGATAATTAACATTGTAAAAACTTTTGTCAAATAATGCAAGACTTCAAGAGATTTACCAATTTTTTTTTGGTATTTTTTTTTTGTTGGTGGGGGGGGGGGGGTTTATACTGTCATGCAGTAGTCCTTGATTCAACATTTGAATAACTTTTCATTAGAAATATTGTCCAACTTTTAACAAAGAGTGATAGCATTAATATATAAATATACATGTATAAGAAATTTCAGAGTATATATGTGATATAGTAAAAGGATTTGCGGGTCAGGGTTCACTACATACATATCATACATCATATGGATCATATCAACTATTAGAAATATCAAGTGTTAATTATTAGAATTTCCTCCTCTGGGGTATCTTGTTTGCATTCCAATATTTACTGAGTACATACAGTATATAATATAGTAAATAGATATCAAACATAATTCAGAAGAGAAAACCTCTCAACATGCCTTCGCAGAAAACATACAACTGGCGTTTCATTTTCAGCCAATCAGCATTCAGTTCACAAACCACAAAATTTGAGAATTCATGCCCTAAGTGGGCGAGTTAAGAGTTTCGTTGTTTTACACACTACATCCTATACAATACTAAACATGGAGAGATACGCACCCAAAATCTGGCCTATAATCAGAAAGACAGTAGGCAAAAGGTTACATGTGGTGGCAAGAGATGTAAGCATATTTAAAGAAAGAATTCTTCAGAAATAATATTCATAACTAAAGTCCAGAAGAATACTGTAGCAAAAGAGTAATCTGGTAAGCTTAAGCAACATTTTCTACATATTCTTGATTCCCTTTCTTTGAGGCAGCTTCAAGTTTCTTGTCATAAAGCCTGTGTTTTGCAATAGAAATTTATGAAAAAATTCCACTCCACAACAGTAAAATCTTACTTTACGTAATCTGCTTGTTGTTCTAATTCGCTGCTGAATATATCATATATTTACAATTAAAAAAAAAAAAATTAAACAATTTTCATCATGAAGATAGAAAAAAAAATCTTTCTTTTTTAAAAAGTAATTGTGGATACATGTTTATATGTGTTCTAGGGTAAAATAACAAGTTATACATGTAGTGCAGTATGTAATTGCTAAAAACATGAACATATGTAAGACATTTAATGTGAATTAGATCTTTACATAAAAATGAATCTTATAAAGTGATTGTAAAACATGTACATGGAAGCCATAATTAGATCCCTGTGGTGAGCCCCTGTCCTCACCTTTTGCCTCTCCCTTGCTGCCCTTTCCACCACCTCCCTATGCCGCTCCTTCAGAATGTTGATCCGCTCTTGGTCACGCTGTAATTCCTCCATCTCTGTCTCTTTTTCTCCATCCAACAGAGCTTTTTCCATTTCAAGCTACAAAAGACAAAGCATTCAGCATTTCCTATTCAATTTCAGTTTACTGTCAATGGAGCTCCTAGTATCCATTCTTGATGTATCTTAGATGTAAATATTTAAAGTAATATCCTAGTATATATCACAATTAAAAATTGAGCACATCCTCATATTTGGATACACAGGTCTATACATGTATCAAATAAATACATAACAAAAACGAGGCAAGCAGAAACTTCATGAAATGTAGAAGTTTTCTGTGAAATTGAAATGTAGAAGTTTTCTGTGAAATTATATGTACACACTGTTCGAAATGCAGTAAAAACCAAGCATAGCCTTCACATCTTTCCATGTAACAAATTTCGATATTTTGTCTTATATTATCATATTTAAACATAACTGTAGTCTGTAAATAAGGATGGGTTACCAAAATGACTGTTCGATTATAAGCTTCCACAACAAAAACACAGTCTAATTTACAACTGATGATACATGTACCTAAGTCACATTCATCAATATGATCCAGTACGTATATATATAAGAACTGGTGATTAATGCAAAAAAACCAAAACTTTTTGTCTATGTCAATGTTTTTGAAGTGATTCATGATGAAACATTTATGCATAAGATCTTCCAACAATCACCCAAAAGTCTTGAAAATAAGATGTTCTTGATAATAGGCAGCTCTTGAAAATATATAAGCTCCTTAACTTCTTGCAGACAATTGCAACTTGAAAAGTAAGCCTCATATTTACTGCTTTTGAAAATAAACTGCTATTTGAATGGATTTCTGATGAAATATTTAAAATATTTCATAGCAACTTATAGCTATAAAAATGTCATTCTCTCATTACATTTCACTTAATATACATGCATAAAAAATATCATTATGCGTGTAATAAAAACTGCTGTGATGCAAGTCCTTGGTTCTTGTATAAAACTGAACCTTTGACAGTCTTATATCAGTGTGCTTATCAGACTGTTGCAGTACTGATATTCATTCAATTTAGACTGTCTCACATAAATCAAATGAATGAAATTCAATGGCAATGTTATAAGTATAATATATGCCCAATGCAATTCAGTATGAACAAACATCAGAGAGTTTTCAGCCCTAACAGGCCTTAAACTTTCTGGTATTTTTTTTTTCATACAGTAGAAATGTATTCAGCATATATCCAATACAAACAAATTGCTTTATCAAGCACAAAGTCTAACCATCAATCATACCTCTCGAATGGCTTCATTTTCCAGTTTCTCTATTTCCTCTATCTGCTGTTTCAGGAAGGTTATTTTGGACACTAGCTCCACTTTGTCCTTCTTTAGTCTATCCAGCTGCTGAAAGGACTCAGAATCCTGCAGAAAAGGAAGAATGCCATAATGAAAGAACTCAGCAGCCATCATGTATAATAACAGATCTTTACATTCAAAAATAACTGATCTAAATATTTGTCAGTTTGACTTCTAGTTCTTTTATCAATTATATATGGAACACCTGTTGGGGACAAGACAACCTGACTAATCATATGTCCATAGCTAGACATGTTATATACATGTACTGATTAATAGTGAGTTTAATCCTACCTTTGCTGTTTCAAATTTACCCCCTTGGAAAGAAATAAATCTTAACACAAGCAAAAAAAAAAAAAAAAAACCCACTTCCCCAGGGAATCAAAAAATGTCTTAACCCGTTAGTAGGAAATCTACACAGTCACATACCTTAAAATTCTACAAGTAAAAAATAAATATAAAGATCGGAGCGAAAAGAAAGGCTCCATAGAACAAAGCTACATCCTGACAACCATGTAAAATTTATGCCTGGATCTTGATGCCTATCTCCTGAATTAGTGAGAATTTTACAGGTTTTCGGAGTGAATTGGTTTGCCTGACTTATAGTTATCACTGTTTTCCCTTGACATCTTATCTGTCTACCTGTTTACTGTCTTAGCTTGCCCCATGTCATCACAACCTCCCCCCATCCTTTCCTTTTTTAAAATCTTTCTTCTATCAAAGTCATAAGTATAAAGAGTCAATCAAACTGAAAGTTGGAAAATTTATTACCCTTACTTAGTTTTTTTTTTTTTTTTTTTTTTACTAGACATTAAAATTCTCATAACTTGGTCATATCTCTTAACAACACTCCTGTTGAATTCCTTTAGGTGCATTGTTAAAGCTAGCATATCCGATTTACATTACTGAGGTGAGTCTAGTTTTCAAAGGAATTTTGAAGACTAAAATAAACCATTATGTAAGAACCAAGATATTCTACACCCCCAGAGCACATTAACTCAGGAAATTCACTCTTCAACTGCCACCTACTTGTTTGCTAGCATTTGACATTGAAAAGACAAAAAAAAAAGGCCTAGATTAATCATGTCATTGAAAACTGTAAGTTTGAAATGAGATACAGGACTAAATTTAAACTGTGTCAACATGTACCTACTACAGAACCCCTGGAGTCAGACGTTATTTGAAACCTGGAATTACCTGCCACCATGACCAGGTAGAAATCCAAACTTACCTGTGAATCAGTCTATACTGTCCCGGGGTGGACCGTTAGAAATAATCATCACCTACTAGAGATCATCTACACTGATAACTAAGTCTCTAACACCTGGTGGGTGACAACATATAGAATGCATATACCTGATCTTTTATCTACAGTGGTATACTTTCAAAAAAACTAAATATCTAACTCTCCTCCTTTCCAGCCATTTACCTAATATATTTTATAATAAAAGCTACGGTACATCATTTTTACTTCTGGATACAAAAGAGAATTAAATTACCATATGAAAAATGCTGACAACTTACAAGGACAAATAGAAAATAAATTGTCATTTTGTGACTAATATTAAACCTAATTAATGTCCTACTTTTTCATCAACCAATTAAAATTTACAGGGAAATTCACTTTTTCAGGGAAAAAATAAAATCATGTTTTGTTGAAAAGTAACGTAACAGTCTATAAATGTAATCAAAAAGTAAGAGATTATATTTCCTCAAAATGAAAAACTTACAAAGAATTGAGTGCTTCCAGAATTTTTTGTAAACATAATTTTCACCCATACATTAAGTCAAAAATCTCATTAACATACCTCCATGTTGCTTAATATGTCCATGAACAAACAAGAATAATTACATAATGTAGTCAGCGTAATTCTTCCATATACGGTTATAAACCACTACTCCAATCCCTAAACAGCGATCAATTTATCAGAAGTTTAAACCGATTTTACGAAGAAAAAAAAAATCTCAAAATGATAGCAGATCCCTCTGATGTCCTTTGTCATTTAAATGTTTGTAATGCGGGGTAAGAAACGGTATATCAGCCCGTCCATCTACGAGTAAATAAACTTAGCATGTTTTCACAGTCGACCATTGTTGTCTTTATGGTAGCTTTCCAAAACTTTAAAACCACTCGAAATTCACCAAACGCCACAATGACTATCACATCCTTGTCATATTTGTGCCTTCATATTTCATAAAAACCACATGGCTTTTTCGCTCTTTGAACAAACGGCATTAGTTGAGAAGTTTTTTCCGGTACATTATATGATAATGAAGAGGACCTTAGGTCAGAAATACTACATACAAACTACTTAATATTCTGAGAGAGAGGCAAAAAAGAATGACATTCCACTGTTGGTATTTAACTAGACTTATCTTACATTTTTTTTAATGGGACACAGAAAAAAAGTATTGTGTTTACATAAAAACTCTTAATGTTGTCAAGCTTTTACAGGTGCCTTATCCAGTCTTATAGGTCTCTAGGAGACAATGTCTATATTCACAAAACTAGAACACTCAGGTAGATATATGAGGATAATGACCTACATTTTTAATAAGAGTTACTACCCTTTGAATTCAAATTTTTCTTACCTTGCTATGACCTGAACTCCTTCTACTAGATGGATCCCCCGACCTTCGGCGACCCCTTGACGACCCTTTGACCTCTGTGTCACTGCCGTTTGACACTAGACTCTCAACATCATCCGACTTTCTTCCTCCACCAGAACCTGAGGAATTCCGGGAACCAGGCAGTCCATTCACTATTGTCTTATTATCTCCATCCCAGAAAGACTGCAATTTCATTCCTTGTTTCACTTCCACTTTGAAACCAGGGAATGATTTTGGAGATCTTGCTGGTATGTTCTCATAAATTCCAGTCTTCTGGTCCGCTGTAGCACTACTGGACTCAGGGCTTGAATGCTTTCCTGAAAGTCCATTCTGAGGTAATGTTGTATCTTTAAAATTGAAAAGTCCATTCTCCACTTTTCTCCTTTGGGATTCCAGCCAGCTGACTGGACCAGAATCTTGTTTTTCACTCACTTTTTGAACAGCAATGGGACTTTTATTTTCTACGTCAATATCAATATCCACAACTTTCACATTTACTTCTTCTCTATGAATATGATATGTGGTGATGTTTTCATTACCTTTCTCATTTGAGTCCTCCACATGCATTAGTTTACGGGTCAGTTTGGGGCTCCTGCTACCCATCGCAGGACGGAAGTTAGTGGGCGGGTCATCTGGACTCAGTTTGTCCTTCACCTCACTCGATGACCCCGGGCCTTTACGTTGCACTTGGAACTCTTGCAACTGCCCTGGACGGCGTTTAATAGTTCCTGTGTCCTCGGAGTTACTCGCCGATTCCTCTTCCGAATTGGATGAGTTGGAACTTGCTCTCCGCATTTGGAAGCTAAATTCCTTGTGCGTGTTGCTGGGTGATGAAATCATTGTTAATGATCCATTGGTCTTGATTTTTGTCATTGAACTTTTGAATTCTGATTTTTCTTTCCTATCCAATGAATTAACTTCATTACTAAAATCCTGAAAACTTGGTAAATGATTTGGTCTGTGAAGAGGAGAAGCCATACTTTCTCCATCAAACTCATCCTCTTTCACTCTGACACTTGTTTTCCCATTATGATTTACGGTTTCAGGTTTCTCAGACACTTCTGCACTATGCTGTACAGAATGTTGTGCATTTTGGTGCCTATCATTTCCATGAAGAGCAGGCACATCTCCGTTGACCATTTTAGGTGGTTCTATAATCATGTCAGCACTATCATAGTCAGAATCTTTCCTCTCTCTGAAATATCTTTGACCTCCTCTAGATGATTTAGGACTGTCTTCAATTTCAAGAGGTCTTTCATCTTTAAAGTTCACAGATTTAGGTGTGCTAGTGATTTGTCCTTTCCCTGATCGGGAATACTGTCCATCTCTGTCTGTTTTTATGATTGGGCTTACTATCTTGTTCCCTGATGGTGTTTTGGATGGGGTAACATCCTGGTAAGAAATTAGTGGACTCTCACTCTTAGTGGAATCAGACACTAGTCTCTTCTTTTGATCATATTGCTCCACTTTCTCTACTGGAGTGCCATCAAAAACAAAGGAGTCACCAGCTTTTGGAGTCTTTGGGGTAGATTTGTTAGGGACAGGAGAAGATTTCTTGGGACTTGGAGATCCTGACATTTTTGGAATATTATTGTCCAGAAACTGTTGCATTGCAGGTGGGATTTTGGGCTCTGCCTTGACTGTGGTCTGCTGTTTCACTTTCACTGTGTCTATAGAGACCTTTTGGTCATACTCTGCACACATACTAAGAATCTCTTCCAACCTTTGTTTTTCTTGTCTCTCCATTTCTTGTTCTTTCTTTCGTTCAGCCACAATTTCACGATGTTTCATAGACAAATCCTGCTGGCTTGCAGTCAGTTCATTGAAATCAAAGTCCATTCCATCAAAAGTATTTCTTTTACTGGACGAGTTACTACTTCCAGCACTATCATAAGCTGTTGCTAGTAGGTCACCATTCATGATACTTTCAGCGAGTTTCTCTGCGTCAGTCTCTAAGTTGACTTTGGAGGTGAACACTTTTGGCGACACAACAGTAATGAGAGTTTTCTTCTGTTCTGTGGAATTCTGGGAAGAGAGAGTCACAAAGCTGGTTCTGGGGGAGGATTTGTTGGAGTCGGAGTGCCAACTTAAAGTGGCACCCCCAGCACTACTAACACTGGTCAGAGAACTGGAACTAGAGCTTCCTGTGCTGGTCACTCGTTCAGTCACTTGCACATTTCCAGCTTTTTTGAGAATATCTGCAGATACACGAGTTGTAGCAGTTTCTTTTGTAAAAAGTTTCTCTCCTGCATAAGTATAATTTGGTTTTGGCACATACTCTTTTCCTTCCAGCGGAGATGAGACATAGCCTCTTTTCATTTCCACAGGTGATAAAGGTTCCGATTTTCCCATTTCATTTTGGTCAGACATTGCTTGTGTATATGAACGGTAAGATCCATCAGATGAAAAACTTTTGTTTACTGGAGATCTAGCTGTAGGTGAGGACTTTCCACGTGAGATCATCTCAAACTTACAAACTTTGTTTAGAAACTCTTCATCGTCCTGTTGATTGCTGTAAGAGCTATGTGGAGATCTTGAAGATGATCCTTTGCGACTTTTGTCAGATCCAGAAGAAGACCGTTTTTGCACAGTATTTCCAGCATCTGATATCATTTTGAGATACTCCGGGTTTTCCTCCAGTTCTGAAAAATAAAAAAAATAAAGACTCAATTAAAATTTACTCCAAGCTCATGTTCTGCTATAAATTTCAATGACAATACAATCTCATCAAACATTTTTCAAAAGACATCCTGCATGAAATATGAGTGTACAAAAACAAGTTTCCTCACACTGGTTCAATAATTTTCCTATTTTCCCCTTTTAGCATTCACGCATCTTGGTTTCCTTAGTAATTAGGTTAGGAATGTATGAGGGGAGACACATGCTAATAAGGAAAAAGATTAATGACACTTCTCTGCCAGGATTTGAAGCAACAAAACCAGAAAATTTACTCCATGAGGTCATAGTTTACACCATATACATCCAGGTACCCTTTTCACCAAAGCTCCGAAATCAAATACTCCTGATTTATCACCCATTAAATTACAATGCCCGTAAATGTGCTTTTTCCTCAATTACCTCCATTTATACTAAATACCATAAGATACAGCTCCAATTTTCAAAGAGTTAAATATTTCATTCCTATTTTGGGAATCACTAAATTGGATTTTCTCTTCTTCAAATAGAGAAAATATTAATGTTTTGGGTTCTCTTGATTACACAATTGATCTGTCGACACATAACACCGTCCACGGAAAAAAAAAGTCTCAGATTGATTTTAATGCCCGTTTCCCAGTGATTACAAATTGATTTCCTCTTCAGCCAAATATGTCGTCAGCGAATTAAAGACCTGTTATAGTCAATGGATTACAACCACGTAACCCGTGGACATAAAGTGGACATTTAGGTCACATTACCTGACCTGATTGACAGGTGAAACAATTAGAACCTGTCAGGTAATTGACTTACTGCACACCTGGGTTTCAATCACAGTCACAAAACACTGTCAGATTTACAATTACCTACCCTGCAATGACAACTGATACATATAAAATTCATATTAATTATTATGGAAGAGCTCACAACCTGTGACAAATGCTGTCAGTTATAGATGGACTAGGAATACCTACATGTGTATTTCTGTAAGATATCGGCTCTCTGACACAGTAGACAATTTTATATCCCATTTATTTTCTTTGATCTCTCTGAAGTATCACAGCAAGTAAGAAGTTTACACAGAATTTAAAATAAGCTCCCAGAACAGAACTCCTCCGAAAGATAGAGAAGACAGTGTTCTTGTGTACAGTACTTGAGTCAAGCTTGAAGAGGAAGGAAAAAGCCCTGAAATGCTATCATTTAATCACCAAAGCTTATTACTGCAGCTATACATCAATAAATATCCGTCTTTAAAGTCATCTGAAATCAATATTACATATACATGATTCATGTTACTTTGTAGTCGTAATGAAAAACAGTGAAATTATAAGATTTCAATAAGTTCTGATGGATAAAGATTTCCTTTCAATATGAGGTTTTTATAACTTCTATTTATATGACTGTCTAATGAGAGATTTATGGACATATATAATATATTTGATCGAATGACTCATGCAATCACATATTAATACTTGTTGTCAGTGAAAACATTCAACTCAGAAATCAGAAAGTCATTCAACTTTTTATTCCGGAAGATAAGAGGGTGAGCTTAGCTCCATGTCAAAGAGACCTTACTCAAGTTCAGTGGGTTTGAATATCTTATATCATTTTATTAATGTTTAGAAATGACCCTTAAACCTTTTGCATTATTGGAGATTTCTTGCAATGAAATGGCTGTATTTTATTTGATCAAAGAAAACTGCAGACATTCTGCTGAAAGTAAATATTAGGAAAAAAGTGAACTTCTAGCATGCATAACAAAATAGAATGATTTGAAAAGGAAAGGTCTTTTCTTCAATGTTCTTGCTATGTCATGTACAATATCCAAGGAGAATGATTTGAGATATTTTTAATATAAAATATAGTTTTAAACTCTTCTTTGAAAGAATTTGCACAAAATAAATATTCTGCAATATTCTAAAACTATTGTATGGTGGTAAATAACATCAAGACATCTGAAAGTCCAATTATTTCTGCATACTCGACTAGTTTATGTAAAGGTCAACAAATATTCATGTAAAGGTAAACAAATATTCACCATACAATTTTCTTTTCTAAAGCAATGCTTTCACAAGATGTGCAAATAATGAAGACAGAAAGATATGTGTATACATAAAAAAAGGACCATATAGGACACAGCTGCTCTCAAATCACGAAATGATTGCCACAAATAATTGTCCAATAGATCACGAGCAGTCCAATCATGGAGAAAATCATATACAAAAAGTTTGAGTCTGTAAACATGATCAGGTTGTGAGCATTGCCGCTCATTAGCAATTTTGACTTGTGTTGTTATATTAAGCCAACCTTTGATGTGGGCGTTATTATTATGTTAAAACATGACATTAGTTTCAATGACATTGCCCCGGCCATCATCTGGTTGTCTGCTTCATGCTTATCTAGACAACACTGACTCCTGAAAACAAGGAAATACACTGTACTTCAATTACAGGGCTTCAATCTTGCTGAGGTTTTTCTCAAACAAGAGGAAACTGTGAAAGAAACTTCTTTTGTTCTAATACATTACCCCCCCCCCCCCCCTTGGCTAATGAAGATGCCCCACCCCTCCTCCCCATCTTTAACAATGTATATTGTTGTCAGTCTTGATCATGGACAAAATATGTAGCCAGGGCAAATTTTTAAGGGGCCCTCTCGCTTGCAGTCTAAGGACATTTTATTCTGTTACTGAGGCCACACAGAGACTACTTCTCCATCATTTTAACCTCATTTGGTGCAGGAAATGACAAATTACGCCAGGTATATGTGAAACCTCCCCCAAGACTGGATTTCAGTACCTGGTTTTGATAATAAAAGTGACTTTAAATGCCATCAAAGAGGAGATTGTGCTAGGACAACAAAGAGCACAGTAATTATCTGCTTGGCCCATGTAAAATATGATAGCGATGGATCCAGAAGTCACCCAGAGTGTCAACTTGGGGCGGGGAGTCAGGGAGAGAAAATACAAGACCACAGTCGCAATCTTACTCCAAAATACAAAGCGGACACTGTTTTGTGTGTTCATTGGTGACTTGCAAAATTTTTTTCACAGACAGATCCAGTCCACATGGCTTGGTGTAAACACCTTTTTAAAGAGTGACATTCATCACAAAGCCGGTAGAAATGTATCGGTAAATGGAAAATTGTACGTGAAGTACAAATCTGGCAACAAATAGGTTTATATCAACATTTCTTTTGTCAGACTATAAACTGACAGTGCAATGTAAAACACAACAGAAAAATTTCGGGATAGAATGCCCCCATTCTACAGAGATACCCAAAAAAGTGAAAATCATCAAAGAAAAGCATTCAGTAATCCATAAAAGTTGTTTAATCTGAAAGTTTTTGAGGGAAAACATAAAAGCAACCATATCTTACCTGTAAGCATGTCTGCTGTTGTACAAATTAACAACACCACTAAAAGCTTCAATTAAAAGAAGTCCACACAAGAGTGAGCCTACAGTTATCAGCCACAAAATCAGCTTTAAAAAGAAACTTGATCAAATAGAAAAAAATGCATGTTAAGGCACACGGACATTTCTGCTCCAGCACAGATCTTGATTTAGAAAAAATTCACACCTGATCATAAAAGTAACAGATTTCAGAAAGTTGTGAGAATGTACAAAATTCTAATGAATTGGAAAAACTCAGATTCAACGATTTCCGGTGTCTGGATAATGTTGGCTAAACAAACAATCTTTTTATCCCTTCTTGAAAAGGGAAACTCCATCCATTTAAAGGCAACACAAGAGCTCTGCGTAGATTGACTTCTGTTGATAAAAGTTATATATCTAGGTATTATAAAAACTCCAATTCTTCTATACAAAGAATTGAATGAATCTTGAAATCTAATTCAATTTTTAACATCAGCGGATGCAGCAGTATAAAGTTTAAATGATTCATTTTCACAATGAATAATTGCTATTTGTTCAACAAAAACATTTAAAAAATGCTATCCATTCTAGATTTAACATATCAGAAAAAATTCAAATTATTCACTTACCTAAATAAACCAATACAACTAGAGCCAAGATTTTGTTTGCTTAAATTTAAACAGGGGGCAATTCATTAGTTTGCTAAAGAACCAAAAGCTCTCTCTTTGACATGTATATGGTTAAGGGAAATTTGGAATTGATAAGGGGGAGGAGAGAGGGGGGTCCAAATTCCAAAATTATGCTGCCAGGCAAAATAGGTAGACAGATACACCAAGTCTGTTCCCGCTGTTTAAATTTCTCTCCAAAATTGTGTCGCAATATTATCTCGACAAAACAAATATCATAAGAGCGTTGTATAATACACTTTATACCAAAATCAACATTGTAACCCTTCAGTGAATACTGAGGTACCATGCCCAGTCCAAAAATGGGGATAGCCACAATCAAAAAATCTTAGCCTGGTCACTTAGAGAAAATCCATTGAGAAAATTATTCACACTTGAAGGAGTTAGAGCACATTTTTAAAAATAATAATTATAATTCTTACTAAGAATATACTTAAAATTTGCCTGGAACTATCTTTAAATCTGCCCTTGCATTACACTCATTTTTAAAAGGTTCATGTTCATATTTACACTGTATAATCTTTGTATAATAGCCTAAGCCAAAAACACATTATACAACTTTGTTTTAACCTAATTCTCCAACTGCCAACTGTTGGTATATTGCCTTTTGAAGCAACTTCAATATATTGTACTATTCAAAATTACAGCCAGGAATTGATAATATTAAAGTATGCGGAGTTATCGTCCTTGAACTACAGAAATGATTTTGTGTTGATGTGATAAATCAAGACATGTTCCTTTATCAATTGCTTCATTATAGACATTTGTCCATGAATAGTTACAGCAATATTACCCAGAAAACTCAACCCAGCCCACCATCACAATGTCAAATCCATGGTACTCGATCAGGCGCTCTTCCATAAAATACATTAAGTAGTTGTTTAAATGGATAAGTTTGTGAATCTCCCAAAGAACCCAAAACAGGCATTGTTCTTGTCCAATAACAGTAAATTTATCTGTGATCAATGATATCTGGCCATCAACGTACCACATAACCCAGTCCCTGCTTAGACCCCAGTCTTCTGCCAGATTAGGTAGATATAAAGCCCACCTTACTGCATCTTCGTTTTTCAGTTTTTTAGTAATAGGAATTAACAAGATTAAAAGGCTAACATTGACAGTCTTAACAAGAGGAAGCTCAGCGGGCTAACAAAGAACATGTCTCCTGAATAAATACAGGGCCCGTTTTGCACGTCTCGGCCTAGAGAAAATACGTACATAACTTCCAGACATTTTTTGGTCTCGCTAACTAAAGTACAAGGAATTAGTGCTAATCCAATTACACTAGCATAACAGTTATGACCATGGCGAAAACTTTTAAAAAGTTGCACTAACACACTTACTGCTAGGAGGTTCCTTTACCAGACAAATGTAAACCAATATTGGTTTATTGGTATATAACCGATTCCACAAGAACCAACATTTTATCTTCTACATAGATCTGTTGCCAGTTCTTTTTCATATTTCTGTCATAATTGGAGACAAAAAAAGGTCCAAGTTGCAAATATCAGAATTATTATGAATTATTGAGGATTTGTTTCTCAAATAATGTCAAAATAATCAGATTACTTTTCTTTTGATTTATCCAATATGGGGGATGAGGTTGAGAGATGACAGCCAATATAATCATTGACTGGGGGTTCTTGCCACCTATCTGTTAGTTCTATGCAATGGTCCTATCCGGCGTGGTGCTGCTAATCTAGGGACATGCCAGAACTGCTCGGCATAGCTCAGCCCTTCAGTGAAAGGCCCGAAGTAGAAACACTCCATATGACAATTGTCCACCCTCTATTCATGTGTACTGGCTCGTGTTTCACAAAAATCTTATCTGTGTCTTTCCCTGTCACCCACCTGATGACTTTCAAATGAAATTCAGCAACAGATCCAAACAAGCTTCTCGACTCAGTTTTTCTTTTGCTCCGTATTGTGTCAGTGGGCCAGAGAAAGCAGATCTATTTTTTTTGCTGAAAAGGGGTATTCATATCAGTCATTGGACTCCAATAATAGGATCAAATCGGGGTCTTACAACACTGGGAATGCCTTTGAAGTCCTGAGAATCCCAAGAACAGAAAGAAGTTATCTCAAACATATTTCTGTGATCAACCTTATACAGTTGTTGCATGTGGGTATCCAGTAACCACACGCACACCCAAATAGCTCTCACAAAAGTACCACATATCCACCTGCATCTAATGAACTCAGAGGTAGTTTCAGAGACATTAAAATACATTGATCTTTTTGAGACCCTAACCTTGGAAATCAATTATGAACATTATAAATTTGAATTTTCATCCAAGAATAAATCCAGGGCTCATTTAAAGATAATAAAAATCAATATATCACAGCAATTTATCATATTTATGCATACATTATGGCTATCCTTCTTAAGAAGATATAATATCAATCAATGATTAATTTCTAAACTTTGGGAGATTCATAGAGAGCAGCAAGTTCACCAAACACTAGATTTTTTTTTTAGCATTACTGCACAAACTTTTTTGTAAAACTACAACATAAGAAAGTTTAGAGAATTCCTATTTACAGAGACCAAACCATAACACTGCAAAAAATTATGTCAACAAGTAAGGATATAGGCATTATTGTGACACCAAATAGAGAGCAAACATTTACTAACAACGTACACTGCTCTGATGTGTCATGTTAAATTTCAAATGCAATAATGCTAGATTTTTACTGCCGTCTGCTTGTCTGCTGATATTTTGTTATGCCCCCAAATTGTCCGATATATTTATAGCTTGCAATTTCATATACCAGGTAATGTCTCAGTAAACTCTTTAACATATACTTACAAAACAATGATAAAAATTAAAACACAATACCATGTACGAACACATGCACTGCTCTGAAGCTGACCTGGATAAATGCATTCAACAGGTGCCCTCATTGTAACAATTTACCAACCTTGTTTTACAAAACAAAAACCAAAGCTGATAACTTATCTACTTACAAAGATTGAATCTGAGTCGTGACACAATGTTCTTGCTATCTAACCATTAAAAACAGTGTTTTAGTAGATCCAATACAAAATCAATGCTTCTTGGGATCAAAATTCACTTAATTCCCATTTGGCATAAGGTTATGAAGTCTTAATTATTACACATAATGGGGTCACAGTCAGATCTCCAACAGTTTTATTCTATGGCTAAATGAAGTGGTCAATGCCTTCATTCAGGCCAAGGCAACATCACACAGTGTGGGCTCTAAATAGACCTTACCTGGTCCATTATACCCACCCATAAATCTCTGCCCCTTTTGTTGCAGTTGTGTGAAGGCTTGAACATTAATTCTCCCCTTCTAATAATGAGCCTGGACACATTATATCCAACAGACAAATTAAAATTGTTTTCCTTATTTGACATCAGCGATATGATGACATTCAGCCGTTGTCAAATGCTTACCACAGCGTGACAACTAGCTTCACCATGTGACAGCTCTCTAAGATAAAGTCATGGAAGCTATCAAAAACCCCTTTATTTTGAAAGCAGTACCTGTCTCGTTACTTTCTTGTTTTTTTCCTTAGATTTTTGGAATTTAGGCCCTAAAATTTATGTTAGATAATACCGGTAAAGTATTTCTCTGGAATTGAGCCCAGTATTAATTCAGCTCTATCACCTGGGATCAAGCTGTTAGACCCACCTGTGTTTAGTGTCCAGGTGTACGATCAGTACCTGTTGTCCGAGAGTGACAAAACTCACGTCAAAATTGCCGCCATTGCATAAACATAATTGTCCCTTCACCATCCATACACACACATAAATATATATCCCTGGGCCATGGAAAAATCACAATAGCTATGTCTATCCTCTTCTCCACACACCTAGGTATTAAAGGTAGACCAAAATTTCATTCATTCTTCACTGTATGTTTTGATCCTCTACGACCTTTAATTCAAGAGGCTCCCATGGGGTTGTTGATAAAAAAGTCCTACTCCATGAGTTCAAAGAATCTCATCTCATTATCTGCAGAGCATCCACTAGTAAGAGTAATTGTCCAAGGAGCCCCTGTTGAGTGTATACCAGTCTGGTCCTCAGTTCTGTATATATGCTTGCCTGCATATTTATCACATGCATATGTGCATATTTAATCAGTTTACATATGTTTATCTAGTGTACTTGCCAAAATGCAAACCAGTTTTTCCAGCGCAGAGTAAAGCCCTCAATCTAAAGCGATTCTAGGTCAAGAATTTAATTTTGTTTATGAATTAAAATAATACACGTTGTACTGACATATTTCAAAATATGAATTCATTTATTGTAATCTATATTTTAGTTCAATAAACAGTGATTAAACAGTGTAGTCTATTCTCAGCACTAAAATAATATTAGTTTAGCACATTCCTGCATGTTCTTCCGAACATTGTGAACACTGAAGATTGTAAATAGACATTAAATATTTTCAAAACAAACAATTATCTGTCCTTGCAGTTAGCAAACATCGAGCAGGAGGTAAAAAAAGACTGAAAATATTTTGAAGTTGCTTGGCAGTTGTTGACAGAGTGTTGGGATATGAGCAAAGAGCAAATACCTGATAGTAAACACACAATTCCTATTCTAACCCATTCTACAGCAATTATATCTGACATAATTTTGCAATGGCTTTCTCCATTCCAAAACCTTTTCTGGCTATCTGGGATGATGGGGTTAGGGTTATATGACATTGAAAAATTAATATTAAGTATTCAATGAAGATAGATTCTCTCCACTGAAAAGTTCCTCCCTTCAGTATTATATCAATTTTGACATCTACCATTACAACATGTACCTCATGAATGATTACAGGTATATTAAGTTTAATTCCCACAGATAAATCAAATACAGTAACAGAATTAATCAATTTTACCTGGTATAATTATATCTCGTTTGTTTTACTGTTATTCCAATGGAACATAAAACAATTGATTTTAAAACTGCATATATTTTTTTTATTTTTAAGATAAAAATATCAAAATTGCAATTATTTGTTTTTTTCTGGGCCAGCTCTACCCTACCCCTGAAAAAGAAACTGTGTCAAGGGCTGAAGGAAAAACAGATTTAGCAACTATTAATGAATGATCAAGTAGCCACCTTACCTTCAAAGAACTTGTCAATTAAGAACTTTCTTCTCAAAAACTTCTTCTTAGAAACAGGATAAAGCCAACTAGCCATTGTGATTCACCAAAAAAAGTTGCTTCCAACACTTAAATATAACTCAACCTAGCTTTCACAATCTCTGATATAGAGACAGAGATCCATTTATTAAACTGTCTCTGCCTCCCAACTTACAGCAGTGTTTCTGAACAAAGACTTCCCAACTTTCTGACATCTTGAACACAAGCTATTGATAAGTAACAACCTTGTTAGAAGTAACTCAATTACAGAGACCCTCTTCCCTGTTCCAAATATCAAAAGGAAAAAAATTCCTCCAAAGGAATGGTTACTGGAATTACAAAGAGTTCTGTACTTGTGTTTTAGCAAAGACTTTTTTCATGTTCACAAATGTAATTTGGAAAGTGAAAGATTAAACAATAAAAGCATACAATTTTCTAAAAAATTTTGGTCAATTCATAACAAGTCAACAGATGTACTATAATCATGAGGGTTAACATAATTATCATTGTTTGTACTGACAGAGATCAGAAAGAAGATAAAAAACTTGTTTGCCTGTTGGTCACTTACAGTGACTCAATGTCCAAATATCCCTGTTCCCAGAACAATATGTATACAGATTGTTTACCTTGTTAACTTTGTACTATATAACACATTTAATAAACCACACCTTACTTGTGCACCAGTCTGAACAATGTGTGAAGGGAAGCAACTCCTAGTGATCCTAGTTAGCATCAGGCCACTCTCAGGTCATTCTAGCCCATAACTCACCACTGACATCCCCTACTCAATGGCTCAGACTCTAATCACACTTAATTATGGTCACACAGTGGCTGGGGTCAGTGGGTGAGTTACTGCTGCCCTCAGCCAGGTGGTCAGTCCCGAGAAATAGCAGCCTGATGATAATCCATCTGTCATAGTCGGGTCCACCCCCTAAATGCCCTGATTATATCTTCCCATTAATACATCACCTTACCAGACAGGGCATCAGATAAGCTCTATTATACCACAACAACGAGTCTCTTCAATATACTTTTCATCTGTGAATTGAATCCACTGTATATGTAATTAGATAAAAAAGAGAGTCAATTTTTTACAAAGAATCTCACCCTCAGCAAACCTAATGCTCTGGTCTCCCCCACAGAAGCCTTATTCATAGCAGCTATACTTCATTATAAAACATTGTAACATAAATTTCATGACAATATACCGAGAGATTAGTCTAATTTAGATCAAAGGAAAAAGCTAGACCCCCTGCAGGTTTTAGCCATCTTTGCCCTCAGCCCTTCAATATTTCACCATACAGCTTGGGGGAACAATGCCTGCACATGATCCAGACCTGGTAGAAAACTGTTATATTTTACAACACAAGGCACAAATGGTGCTTGCTAGCTTTCTAGAGGCGATTGCCACCTCCCACCTCCCCAGCAGACTTAATCAAATGGTAATTAGCCTTTTCACCCTGTCTGATGAGGATCTGAACAACATTGATAGCTGCTGAGCACACTAAGTTTCCAGACCTCTTACCTATATTGTATGTACCTGACATGATCCCCAGTGAGTCATGTTGGAACATCCTGTTATATTTCACATAATCTTGATGACAAATACATTTTGTAAAGGTATTCGTGCTGGCTTTATTTCGCTGTAGCTTACGGTATCCCGTTTTACTAACAGAGTTCAACTTACATTTATCTAAAAATTTATTGCTTTTTTAAATGAAATCTGATTTGTCCTTAAGCACTTTAAACCTCATAAAAAGATAATATAACATCAATATGTCATTCAGGACACATGATGAAACATGTACTCTATGCACATGTACATATGGATCAAATGTAACAAAGGTAACAAACTGTATCATGTAATAGACCTATTCTTTTTCAATAAGAGGACGTGCAAATCCATTTTTCTTAAGGCAATATTACCAGACCCTAAATTGATATCATCAAAACTTAACTTATACATGTATAATTATACTCACAATTCATGAATTGACCTAACCTTTGAACTTTCAGCGAGTGTTTACAAAAACAGAGTGTGGTACTGTTCTAGCTCTGGACCTTACATTAACACATGTTGCAGGGGTATACAAAGAACACAGATAATAGGGTCTATAATTAAATCTAAATATCTGGTGCCCCACTCTCTGGATCAGGCACAGCACCAGCAAATGGAGAAATCTAGAAAGCACGGCCATGCTTGCGCTGTAATTGAAGTTCACGTTTATTCCCTTCTCCAAGATAAGATGAGCATGAAATTTATTCTGATCTTTAGTTTTTATGTTTACAAGATTTGAAATGTCTTCTTTAAACCCATGGAACAATTTCCCCTAGTTTTTAGGCCATCGTTTAATCTGCATATCATACACTCTGAAGAACACCTATGGTATTCTGATAAAAAAAAAAAAAAGCTCCTGTACATGTATTATAAGGGACTTTGATATCACACTGTATGCAAAACAGCTTTTAGTTATGAGAACTGCATGCATCACAAATTTTATCAGTTCTGCATTAAATGGCATCCATTATTTAATAGCTGTACATGCTTCTGAGATCAGCAACTATTACATAACTTTCCAAAGTCTGACAACAAAGTCTCATCTTTGCAAAAACATGAGCAGTGTATCTTCAGACTACACAAAAACTGCATCAGTTTAAAATCAACTGCTGCTTCAGGCTTCAGCCCTGTTCAGCTTGGAAAAAAACATATGACAGAAAACTTGCATAACTCCACGACTTAAGTTTCTTCCTATAACTAGTAATAGAATAGCTTTGGATAGACATTGCATAGACATGTTGTACTGAAGATGAAAGCGATTAAAAGTAAAAACAAGCTAGTATTTTTGGTTCATTTTTTCCCTTCCATATGTTGAGCTTGAGTACAATTTCTGAACAATGATATTAAACTCATAAACGAACAAAGATTCTGAGAACATATATTTTACAAGCAATGAACGTCTCCTAAATTCTGCATATTCAATTTCTTTGATGAATGTCATTGATTGGACTTTTTTGTATAGCTATCTCTGGTATGGTAATCATAAGTAATAATAACAATTACTGTAGATCTATTGCATTTATGTGCATCACATAAGGCCAAAGATTTGTATTTTTGTATTCAGTTTACTTATATCAAAATTTTTTAGTGTAGTACTCTTAATTAACCCATTGAGAAAAACAGATTTTTTTTAACCTCAATACCCTTTGATAATGTAAGGAAAGTAAATCTTGATCTGTGATTTAGTACCATGATTTTAAAATCAGTTTTGAAAACAATAAAGATAAAAAAAAAGGGCGAAAAACTAAGTAAAACATACTGACAGAAAGTGAATATTTAAATCTTATTGTCCTCCCTTGTTTTATGGGCAAGGAATTACAATGTAATAAGAATTAAACATAGTAGAAGGTGGGGAGGGGGTGATATTAGTTACCTTGAAGGAATGCCAATGGTGCACATGAGATCCTACAGTTGGGCATGGCCTCTTTGATTTTTTTAGCCTCCTTTGGATGGTTAAATCTGAAGTAGTTCGATCGGCCCAGACAAAGCATACAACCTAAAAACAGACAAAGCATACAACCTAAAAACAAAGATAAATCAAAGCATCATGAAAATTTCATTTTAAATCTTTTATTTTCTTAATGTTCTTCATTATGTATACTCGGAGAACTATTTTTCCTTTCTTGTTTAGCTTTTCTTGAGGACAAACTCCTTTTTAACCATTTCATTACATTATTCACATATGGCTCCTTGTATCATTTGAATAACATGTATTACACGTGCATGGTAGGCAGATTGAATCCTGCTCTTAAAATCAAACTGTCCTTCAACATTTATAATATACCCAAAAATAACAAAAAAATTGAACAATTTTTGAATCTCCTTTATTTTTCAATTCAATTTTGTCCTCCCTTTCTAATTCACTTAGCATGTAGAGAAGGATGTGAAGTGATTTTTAAGTGAGTAATTTGGCACACTTCTAAAAGTTGGCAAGGATTTTTTTGTATGGAGGAGATGAGAAAATCCAACAGATACCTCACACCTTCATATTTCTATAATGTGTAAAAGTTCTGAGAAATTACTCACTTTCTTCCCCCATAAGCTTAAAAATTCATGATTCAATCAAAGTTTGAGGAAAAATTTAAGGATTTTTTCAACTGAAAATCAGCATGTGTATAATTTGTGCAAAACTGATTTCAGAGCCTGCAACTGAATCAGAATGTTGCTTTGGTGTTCAGTGACAGCTCTTCTCCATTATGCAGCAATTATCCTAATTCTCCTCAGTGCAGAGGTAGTGTAAAAAAAACAAGCTACCGAACAATACAAAACAAGGGAACCGAACTGACATATGTGTATCTTTTTCCTTCTCTGGCCTTCATTGAGCACTCAAGTATTCAAGAATATCACTAATTTACATGCTACAAATGAATGAAAATTTTTTCTTATCAAACTTTTTATTTTAAGAAAGCCAATAAAAACAGAACACCACGGAAAAGTGCAAGCACAATGGTTTAGATGAGTAAACTGGTCCAGGGCCATCACAAAAAATCTCTGGGATCTGAGACATGGATCCAAAACATTGAACCAAAGCTCCTGAGGTAGAAGGCACGTGCGGACAATTACCATATTACAAGCGAGAGTTTTTTTAAACAAATCGGCATCATCTGCCCCTAAGCAGTTGTGGTTTCAATTATCCAAGCGGAAGTTTCTTGTCTTCAATTGAGGCATAGCTTAATCGGCCCTGAGTCCCTATAATAATGGGCAGCACACTTTGTGTTTTCGCTGTTGGAGCCTGTGCAATTTATTTTCCCTTTGCTTGTGTTGCCTTTCGTTTTTTTTTGGTGATGAGAAAAGACAAATGGTGCTCTGCTTTTCTGTCAAACATACACCACTCTTACGTCTGATTCGCTCTTGGTCACGAGTCTGATCTGATCAACTCTAATGGAATTATTCTTTACAACTTACCATCCTCTTACTTTTTTACAGCCTTTAACCTTGCAGGTACAAACATTTGACATTGAGCATTTGTTCAGTGCACTGTATAAACAGAAGTTTCACTTTAAAAGTTGTCCAAGAATATTTAACTGAACATCAGACAGTTAAACGTCAACTGTTCTAAATGACTTTTGATGACTAACAGAAAGGGAAAAACCAAATATTTCATACCACAGCTGATATTTTATTCATCATACTAGGAATACTGAAACTATGAGAATTCTATAAACTGCATCTTATTTTTGGTTCACCATTTCAGAGTCATACATGTCAAATATTTGACATTTGTACTAGTTGATATTCTTAGAGCAGTTAAATAAGATTATAAGTATTTATTTAATCATACATGAATACATTGTACTTTGAGAACTAAAGTCTAGGACGTTTGTTAATCTAAGTCAATCTTAGATTTAGTGTATCAAAGTGATTTACATTTATAATGTTATCAAGTAATCAAAGCACTTTCTTTTTTCCAATAGTAGCATTGATCTCGATGTGTATCTACTTTATGATGACTTTCTACAACCTTTACATGATGAATTCTCTGAAACCTTCAGATTGATTAAATGCCTATGCTACCCCAAAGTATTATCATTTAATCTTCAATTGTTTGTTATTAAATGTCCCTTCAATACTATTTCAACAAAATAAGAAAGTGTAGTCAGTGTTTGTGAAGCAAGGCCACAAATTACACTGCACGAGGACCTGAGCATTTATGTACAAAAGAACTATATTAATACCACATCAATAAATGCTTGCATAACTGTTTCAACTTATAACCATTGAAAATTGCAAAGATTGAAATTAACTATTATTGGAAATATTGATATATACTTGTGCTCTGAGGATTAATTAATAACCTTATTGTAAGTTCATTTGTAAAACACTCTCCAACAGCCTTTACATACCAATACTTAATGTTAAGGAGAGGACGGTCTAGGTTTCTGAACTTGTGCCTATATAATCCCAACTGCATATATATTTTGTACAATGAATATATATTCAAATCAACAACCTAATGTTACATAACACCTTGTTACTTAAACATTCTAAACTGGGACACAAACATAGATGCTAAAACCAGTTACTTCTGGTGTGGATCAAAACAGAAGTAAAAAAAAACTCTACTATATTCCTATGCCACACAGAAGTATATTTATAGAAGTATACTCATATGATTAATAAGTTTGTTTTTTTTTTAAATAATATCAATTATGCCTTGTTATACAACACATAAAAAGAGCATATTTATTTAGATTTAATTTCATGCAATGCTTTATATTTCTTGTGATATTCTTATCTTACTTACAATATCTGGAGAAGTAAAATATAATCAGCATGCAATTAAACTAATTACCTGTTTTTGATGATAATGATTTCTTTGACTTCTTTTTCTCCATCACATTAAAACAAAATTTTCTAATTCATTTGTACAATTCCCTTGAATTCTTCTCAAAGAATAAAAGAAAACACCACACTCAATTCATTTGCATTACACAATGTTTATATACAACCAATGCAATATGTGGATTGTCATCACAAACTCTTTAGATAACACGGTAAGAAGATTGAACAGGCAAACTTTGAATCATTGTTTCACCAATACACACTATCTTGCTTTCAGAATTCCAATGCCAAAAATACATCTCCCACGAAATAAGATCAGCCCCGGATCTCATAGAATATTACGAAAAAAATCAAGACCCAAATCGAAAGTTAATGAAACAGGATGAAAAATGAACGAAAGGAAAAAAGCATGAAGATGCACGAGACAAGATGGTGGAATGCATGCACAGTTTCTCCACCCCAAGAGTCGACATCTGGCGCTCAACATTCATCTTATGTCATATCTCAACCCCCCTTCAGTAAGTGCATTCTATCAATCTTATTGTTATTATCAATAAACATAAGTCATCAAGCCACAAATCCGTCCATCATCTCCATGTCGCTCTTCACGACCTGCACACTACATCCTAAGAATTTACCCAACTGCCAACATCAATAATCAGTGTTGGGCGAATCTACCCCAAATATTTCTAGTTATCAAAAAATAATTAATCAAATTCTCTATAAATGCTTGTATAGTCATCAATCTACATGTATAGGATTAGAAAATAAACTTTGATCTTCGTACAGATAGAAAGAAGATTTCCATGTCAGTTGTTCAGCAGACTAGTGATATATAGTTCATCTGGCCAGACTTTTACTAAGGATAGAACAGTATCCAATCAGTATCTAAAAAGAGCAGACTTATCTACCCAGCTTTAACTATAGCGGTGATAACCAATCTCCAGTTGGTTTATTCTTTGATTATAAAGCCTTATTGCTGATATAGTGTGAAAGATGAGCAGTTTACAGACCTATTATTTGTAAACTAATTGACCCATTTCACACCTCACTGAACTGACAAACTGTTCAGATTTCAATGATTCTGGAAAGAGATTTATCCTCTGTTATGTATTTTATGATGATTTCTCTTTGTTTCTCAAACCTTTATAAAGTTTTTATTATATCTGAGTTCCTACTATTAAATAAGAAAATGATTATTTAAATACAAGTGACCTGTTATATATGTATTAAAAGTCCAATTTTTAGCAGACAACAAAAGTATTTCATCCCTTGAGGTATTTCAATTGATATAGATATACAAAACTTTAATTAAAAAAAAAGTTCTGCTTTACACAGATTCTAAAGCCTTTCCAAATATTTTCATGTATTGCATTAATGTGCTAAATAAACAAAGTCTACAGAAGGCTCAGCCAAAACAACTTCTTGTTTTCCAAAAACACAATTACCCAAAAGGTCTCAGATTATCTCCCCTGCACTTTAATGTAAAAACGTAATCAGTCTTTGCCATTCTCATAAGCTACAATACAAAGTGAGGACCTTCAAAGGAAAGACCTCTAATAAAGCCAAACACTTTCAGCCTGCAATCCTTTGTTGTTCTGTAAATCTCTGGGGTTGGGTGGCTTGTTTATGATTTGCACAGTAAAAGAAAATCTGGAGATTGTTACAGCAAAGCTCTGTGAGTGAAATATTTATCCTTTTGTTTAGGTATACTTCGGCAAAACACCATGCTAAGGAGCAAGTTTGCAATAAACTGGACAAGAGGAAAAAGTCAACATCAAAGAAAGGCAATAACTAGCCCATGTACAGTTATATAGTTCCGTCGTTTACTCCATAATTTGTAGCTTACTGATGGGCAAACTGATGAAATCAGATTCGCTACCAGTCTCAATTACTCAGGGAAAAAGAACCTACTTCAAAAATGAATGTATTAAATTTTCAAATCGTTCCATCTCCAGTTTACTGAACTTAATTTTTATGATTAAAAGCCAAATCTCAATTGCAAATCACCAAATTTATCCTGTATGTGCATACAAATGCATGGGACAGGTGCACAGTTATTTGCAAGCTCCCAAATCATATACCAAAATATTTGAGATAAATGAAAACACAATGACTCAGAAATCAGCCTCTATAATCTTAATTTTCAATATGATGCATATAATTTGCAACAGCCTATGTTTCACAGCCAATTATTTACAACTATTCTCTAAGTTTCTTTACAAGAGCTAGTGACCTGTAGCATGTGTTTAGAGTAACATCCCTGTGACAAGTGACAAGGCTAAGTTGTAGGGATGTGTAAAATAAAGAATAATTTGAGTCTAACCTGATGCAACAAATTTACTGAAAAACAGTACATGAAATGAAATAAGAAAATGAGAGGAAATTCACCAGTTCTTGCATGAATTCAAAATAGCGCTAGCCCTTTATTAGATCATTATTTTCTTTGAGCAGAAATTTAAAAATATCAAGATTGAGGGTAACAACATAGATGTGGATGCATAGTCATCATGTACATGTTATATGTACATGATTCAAATCTTTTGAGTACTGATATACATGTACTTAGTACATGTATCAACAAAACCTAGTGTTACAGGTAATAGATAATAGCTAGGTCATGAAAGTGAAATGTTTCATCATCAACTGTTAAAACAAAATATCCACTCTGAAATCTCATTATGCTTCAAAAGCTCTTCGCCATATTACACAATTTTCAATTATATTTTTCTGAATTATCAAATAATCAATAAATCAAAATAAAATGACTGTTTACAAAATAAACTAGCAAAGTAGAGATTTTATCTTCATTAATATACACAATGCTTGCATTCTGATTTTAAATCATGAAAATTGAAGTTTTAACAAAATATTTTTTAAAAATGTTCAGTGACTGCTTTAAATTTTTTTCCCTTTTGTATTAAAACAAAGAACTTGACTTTTCATTAAGACATATGAAAAAGTTTAAGAATAACTTTTCAAAGTGCTGAAATAAATAAATCAATCAATCAATCAAGATTTTTAGGTAGCAATATAAATTATACAGTGAGATTGAAAAAGCCTTGCAAGTACCGCAGCAATATCTTACTTGGATCAGTATTACTGGGACAAACTTCAGCCTTCGCTGTTACTTTGAAGCGAGTTTTTTCCATCTGTATCTAATACCTGTCTAAGATCTCACAACTAAGCATCCAATGAAAAAGTTGACAATCTCCAGTACAAGACAGAATTCCTTGGGGAATTATTCAAACGATGTGTCAATTCATATTGGATCCTAATGACAAACTTGAAAGGAGATTTTCTGGAAAATCTCCTGAAAAATCTCCAATATGTCCACTTAATTTTCTTCACTCGCAGCAAAGAAAATCATATGATCATATTACGTCCAATACAGAAGTTTATAAAAAGAAGTCACTACGTAAAGCGCATATCACTTCCCCGTGTTAGTGTAATTTTTATATCACCGATACAATTCCCCCGACTCGGAGGAACAGATATTGAACGAATTTTTGTTTATCAGGGGGGATGTTAAATACACCTTTTCAAGATAACCCCTGTCTGTATCCTGCTTCCCCTTGATAGCACACCTCAAACCACAAATCGCTCACAAGGTTATCACTGAATTATTAATTCCAATATTAAATACAAGCACAAAGGGGTCTAGGGTTTGTATTCTATAATTAGATTCTCCTCAACAATTTCCCTTTTGCCTAGACCCATCATTGACATCTGATTCAAATATTTTTTTTTCTCCACAATTTAAAAAAAAAAACAACCAAAAACATGATTTTTGCATTTCTTCGTTAATCCCCCACATATGGTTTGGGATCTGATAGATAAATAATGAACTGTTATAAGTAGTCAGTGCTCTATGCTTGGGTTATAGATGGCTGGGTCATTAGAAATACACATCTCTTCTCAAGTGGAAAAGCAGATCTCGACCCACCATGATGCATTTTCAAATTTTCTTCTCTTATTAGGGGATGATGATTTCTAAATTATCAAATGTATTATTTAATCCCCAGAATTAAACAATATTTTAAATAATAAGCCAACATAATCCAGTTTATTTAGTACTTGAACAAACATTTTTTTTATAAAAGGATTAAATTCATATTTAATTTTTTTTTTTGGTAAATTAATGCTGAAAAATAATTAACATTTAACAAATTATGTATCATGATGATTTTGATAGAGCAAGAGAATGTTGTGTATTCATATCCCTTGGCTTTTAATTTGAGTTATTAGATGATCAAGAGCTAGCTGATAAAAAAAGATCTTGTTTTGTTTACATGTAAATTGGGAAATTGGGAATGTATCAAAAGCTTATTAATTGACTATCATCAATTTCAACATTTGGAATTCTTGGAGTTTTAATGTTTGGGATTCAACCAAAATACATCCAAAACAACAGATAATTCAATAAGAATATTCCAATCAACCTCAAAGTCTTGATCTATCCTTCAAAGCAGAAAAAAATGTTATTTGAATATTTCTTGCAGACTTTGGTAATACGAACATTGAGAATCGTAGATAACACACTCTGGTTGTAGCAGTCAAAGAGCAGGAGTCGAGGCAATTACTGGCTTCTGACTCCCATCTTCACATCTGCTCACTTAAACTGCAGGCTCATTCATAAAAAGGGGGTTAAGAGCTGTCTCTGTAAGATTCAGGATATTTTGGTGGTATTTTTATTTAAACAGGGGGGGGGGGGGGGGGGGGGGGGGTATGGAAGGGGGGACGGGTTACCTTACTATTCTTATTTGATAAAGACATATTATCCTGCAATGTGTATACTGGTTAGTACCCTGAACTACTGATTAAATGACACATTTAATCTTTATATCTAGGTGTCAAAATGACAAATCCTTGACATTCCAATTCAGAAGCATACATAACAATACCATAACTCATCGTAATGAAGATTAGCAAATGCGCCACCACAAAATACCTGCATAATACATGCCTCTGACACATTACAGACAGTTACAGGACTCTAGTACACAGCCTCTATCTAATGTCATGTAGTTTTTGGCATGAGTAATTGATTCAGCTGTTATCTAGTCATCACTTGTTTCAAACCCAGAAAATGGTTCACTTAAAGGGGTGTGGTTCTCCTCTGAGAGTGCCTGTTCCCTTCTATCAATTCCTTCTAGAGCGCGGAACAGATTCATGTCAACCAAAACTCTTAACCTCAATCAAATCGAGAATTCCTTGGAATCTTCTTAAACTTTGAAAAGGATATTAGACTTTAGGAGGCCTTAATGAAATATTTACTGAACACAAATTCCCCTATGTATCTTATTATTTGAGTTTGTCTGTATGGCAACTTTCATGAAATGCAAGTTGCACTTTACAAAGAGAGGTAACTCTTGTTCTGTTCACTACATTTCTCAAGAACTGCATTAGGAGAAGACTTCGGTAAAAATGTTGGACGACTTAAATTTTTTGTTTTGTTTCTATACAGCAATTGTACTGACCTTGAGGAAGTCTTGTGGGTTCTGAGACAAGGACTCCATCCACGGCACACATCTTGGCGAGGGGATAGAGTGTGATCACATCATGGATGTTGTCTATGAAGCAGTGCTCTGCCTCCACCCCTGTCCCCTGTATAATGATATCAGGTACACTGGGAGCGGCAGAGGTCCCAATCTCTGTCCTACCTGTATATACAATAGTACACTGTAAGTTATCTGTCACTACATGTACTCTTGTCTGCCTTAATCATAATTGCTTCTTCGGGACATTTTGTGAACAGCTGATATTTGTCATATGTCTGTAAATAAAAACCACTAAATTTGTATGTCTAATTTTTGCACACAAATCTTCTACTATTAAACATCAAGAAACATTACTACAAGAGCTCAATACTTCTTTCTCCAAGATCTAAAATACAGTAGAGTATGTGGGCATTGCCCTCCCCCCCCCCCCCCCCCCCCCCCCCCCCCTTGGGGATAACTATGGTAATTAGAGATCTGTAGAATCCTTATTGAATGCAAGTACATAATTCTGTGATTCTGCTGTTTTGCATCAAATCATGAGAATATGAAATCATGATTACTAAATTTTTATCATAGTTTCATATACAATGTAGTTCAAAACTGTAAAAAAAAATAACATGATTTTTAAATCTGCAATGTGTGCTTATTGCGATTTTAATATCCAGACATTAATTCAAAGCAGTAATTAGGAATCTACATTATGTGAGTATTACCCTCTTGGAGTGGTAGAATGGTGACCGCGGTGGAGAGCCTGCCACTCCCCAAGCTGACCAGGTGTGGTTTGTCCGTGTGAACCTTGACTGCATTGTCTGTGTCATTCAGCTCATACTCCTCCTGTAAATAAATGGACTATGAAATGAAAAAGTGATTCAGTCTGTACCAATTAACTTATAATTGCAGTTTGTATACCAGAAGGATAGTAGAATTATAGTATTATCACTGCAAATTACGGTTCACAGATATCTGCAACTACTACATTATAAGTACATTTACTAAATTGTTGCTTGCAATTCTTGATGAAATGGAATCAATCTTTTCATGCATAATGGAACATTTTTATCTTGTTGTGCAATAAATCCATGATCGTCATTTCTGCTTTTGACATCCATTCTAATGGAATACTTATGTATTTAGATGCATGAGAATGGATCACATAATTGAATATGTCCTGAATTGTTCTGCATTTATCTGTGCAATAAAATAAACTTCATGTTCTGCACATTGTAGTTAATTAATTATTGAAATGTAAGAATATAATCTGCAAAAATTCAAATCTAAAAGTCTATTTCATCTATCTTTAGAGGTTTACAATCCACTCTGCTACCAATAAGGAGTGGAGTGGACTGAAAACCCTTGGCTTGCAAAGATGATTATGTAAAAGGGTGATCAAATGATTGCAATTAACTTATATAATATAGGTTCTCTACATGTGCATGAAGTCAATTGATTAAAATAAGATTCTTTTAACCACTCACCTATGATTGCAGTGATCTACATGAGCAGATTGAAGGATCAGATATAATTCAGAATGGCAATAAATACATGTACTGGTAAAAGTCATCATTAAATGAAAGCAGGAAATGATTCACTTAATGTATGTCAATGTGCACATACAACCTGAAGACTTCATTGGGCATTTCCATCGATTGTAATCAAAGAGGCATAACTCTATTATGAGGAATTACCCATTTTATTTCTTTTTTTTTTTAATATGTAAGCATTCGAAAGTGACTAATCAATATACCGGTATATGTGTCATAAAAATTTCATAATCTGTATAAAATCAATGCTTAGGCAGATACATTGTACCTTATAGAAACTTATATTTACAAAGGTCAAAAAATTGCTTTCTATATAGTTGTACAAACTTAATATATTGACTTCTGAATCAATAAGAAACATATATATGTATGTTTGTAAACTTTTTCCAAGTACCTTGAGATTTTGTGCCATTTGAAATGATTATGGTTACAATTACATGACCACTAAATGAAAAGCTAAGACTTGGTGAGTACCGGCCATTAAATCATTTGGTGTCAGCAATAATCCATTTTTGGACGTGTGAAAGTTGTGTGACAACTAAATATATATACATATATATATATACATGTATAATTATGAAAGACCAATATTCAAAACAGTTAATCATCATGCATGTGAAAGATAATTCAGTGAAATACTATAATATATATTTTTTTTTTTGGATTTGGTAGGACTAAGAGATATGGAAAAGACGTTCTCTGATGAGTTAGCTGTGACACAAGATGTCAAGGCAACACCCCCTCACCTGCAAACACAGCAACACCCTGCCGTCAGCTCAAGTGCCACCCACTCAAAGCTTTACACTTCATAAATCACTAGGTGTGAAAGTATACTAAATCACTTTTATTGATTTTAAAAACATAAAAGGTTTTCCAAGGTCTTGTTGTTTAATTTACAAAATTACTTTAATCTTTTTTATTTTCTGCTTTGCTCAATCAAGCTAAATGAAAAATTACCAGTATTAGGGTTCATGAGAGAATGTATTCTACAATCCTAATACCAGTATATTGGTCCCTTGTATGAATTCTACTTTATTCAAGTTGATGATTATGTTCCCATTGCATATATTGTATAAATACATACACATGCAGTTACATATTTGTTTCTAAAAACCGGCCTAACAGTCAAATTTAGAGCTTTATTTTTCCATATTGATCGATTTAGTGTTTAAGAGATAGGGATAGAAAGAAAGAGATGTGTTACTGAGAGCTTAAAATATATCCAAATGAGATGATGAAAGGCTTTGTATATCAGTGAATGCTTGCAGAACTTGTGGTGAACAAGTGCAGTATGAACAACAGCAAACAAACAGTAAATCATACTTGCTAAATGGTATGTAGCTGTGCACATCTTACCAACAGAAGTAGGAAGTGCATGGGTGAATATAGGCCAAACTAGTGCTTAGACAAGAAGCTGTCAACAGCAAGAAAACAGAGAGAGATAACTACACCACACTACTAAATGAATACTGCAGTATGCTGAATGACTATACATACTGCTTTAAAAAACCTTACTACCCAGCACATGTATACATTGGTGTATAAAACCCCCTGCATGTACAATACTGCTGGATAAACCTACTTCATCGACACTCACTGTACATAATTATGTTGAATAAAATCTTACCTATATTTCACATAATGCAGACTTAGACTTACAATAAAACCATACTGCTATGGAAAATCTACTAGTACACACTTCTAGAGAACCAGCTACTTCATTAACATATTACTTTATAAAAACCTACTACATGAACATATTTAAGGAATAAGGAATCATTCTCTGAGTATTATGAGGTGATAATTTCGAATTTGAACAAATCCAATAAACCCAAAGGGCTTTATGATAGATTTGATCAAGCCCCGACCGAAATTATCCCCTCATAATATTCAAAGAATGATTTCTCATTACTTATATTTATATAATTTTCAGCAACTGTACGATTAAATATTAAAATATTGATTATGCAAACCCGCTTGCATCCCCAACAATACGTCTTTTGAATTTATTGGGCTGTATAGTACAAAATTGATTCGTAGTGTTATCACAGACAGAGACACTGGAAAATGTAAATATTGCTGAATAACAACAGCTAAAACTAATTGTTAATACATGTACCGGGTACTGCTGATTTAAGATAGATATTGTCACATGTTTTCTAAAAGTACATGCTGTTTACTATGTAAAAAGTTACACATAGCAGATTAAACTCTACTTTCATGTTGTTTTTAATAATTCTAGAGGTTACTGCTGCATATTGACCAACACTTGCAATAGCTGTGCATACTGCTGACAGCTAGAGGACAACTTTCAGCATACCAAAGATTGAACACTACAACATATATCTATTTCATGCTGCCAGTTGCACACTATTACATGTTGTGGATGTTCGTTTCTCATGAAAATTATGGCATTCTTGTAACTGAAAGCATACTAGGGTAATAATTGAATTTAATTTCATTTTATTGACTGGAAACTATTAATAACTTCATGCCACTGATTGAATGCTATGTCGATACTTCATCGATAGAGACTGATCCTGATTTACTGCACACCCACAATTACATGTTGCTGACAAAACATAAACTGGCATCAAATTTTACCTTGTGTAAAATGAACATGCAATACTCTAAAGAAATATGAAAAATGCCTTAGTGTCATATTTTTGATTGACATTAAAGTTGTTTTGTTGAAAAAATTATATACAGTTTGACATGCAAAAACAATCTAGTATCAAACATCTGGTCACAAATGAACATCATGACATGTTTTGATGAGTGGTTTTTATGGGACTTATCTTTGTGTCTCCCTCTTAAAAAAAAGATGGTAGAAGATTGGAAAAAGACTTAGTGATGGAGACTTTTTTAAAAAATGACCTTGACTTTTGAGTTTTGGTCAGAAGGGGTCTTTTCTAAAGTTATTAATATTCAACACCTTTAGGTTTTATTGAATAGCTTCCAGTGATAAAGGCATCATCTGGAAACCATGTACTATACAATATAGGAATTTCCGACCTCTGCCTTCACTACTGGGTATATCAGGAGTGTGACCTTGTAACAATGACCTTTAACCTTTTGGCTTCATAGTCAATAGTGTTTGTTTTAAAAAAGGATTAAATGAATGAAGTTTTACTGCAAAAGATGAAATATATCATTATTTTTTCTGGTTATCATTTTATGCAATATACAGCAGTCTGACCTTGACTTTTGGACCTCAAAATCAATAGGAGTATTCTTTAGTCATAGGGAGTTGTGATTTATAATCTAAAAAAATAAGGGCTAGCTCTTAAAGACTTCATTCAGTAACAAAAGTGTTTCACAGAGAAAGAATACAGAAATTTATGATCTTGACCTTGTCTTCTTAAGGTCCTATGGAGTTCAGATATCCAATTTTAATTGAATTTTTGAATTTAAAAGTTCAAAGACATTTTTAGATATGGCCTGGAAATAAAGCATTACACACAGAATAAAAGAAAGACAGACTTAAATAAACAGATCCAAAGATAGAAAAATGTAAACTGAAGTGAAATGAGAGACTAAAATGCATGTAGACCCAATTATAGCATATTACAAAAATGTAGATTTTATAGATTTTATACAATGTACAGTAATTATATAGTTCGGTGGTTAGTATGATGGAAGTGACATTTAGAAAATGACACCCAGGACTTCAAGAACTTATCTCCTGGACAATACACTGCATCATATAAGTAGTGTGAGGGTTGAGAGTACAAGCCACAATGATGGATCTGGGATCAGTAACAAGTATTCAGCTTCACTAAATTGTTTCAATTCTGTTTGGATCCTTTTGAAATTAAAAAGTTAAGAATATATTATTTTAAATGACTAACTGAATCAAAATAAAAAACCATCATGTGCATTATTCAATATATAGATTTGTCTGAAAAATGGGTAAAAAAATCATTGAGATGTAAAATGTCTGCAAATGAAAGGGACATATTTTATCCTTTGAGTTTGTGAAAGTCTATCACTTTCCTGATAAGAGTGAGGGTTCAACAGTTGAGGAAACCTGTATCCATTACCTGCTTTGTAATCTGAAGCAATAACAAAGTGTTGAGACCAGACTTCAAATTACAGCTAGTGCATGTTAAAATTCTTGCACAAGATCTGTCAGATCACATGTGGCTTTCAAATGTTTATCAGGAAACTCAATACAAACACACTCCGCTTTTTCTCCAAGGAAATTTTAGACTGCTTCCCAATCAATGAAGGAAACTGAATTTGTCCCCCCCAAAAAATTAAAAAGGAAATTTATAAAGTTTGGGTGGTCCCTACATTACAGATGACAGACTTAAGTAGAGAAATTTGTCATTTGTCTTCTTAAATCCAAGATCATTATTGTCTCAAGGATTAGATCTAAAGCCTGGTCTTTGTTTTCCACCCACAGGGTTGACCACAGGTGCTTGATCTACTTTCTACAATGTCATCTTTAAAACCTGCCTTTCCATGCAAACCAATTAATTTATCTAATAATCTGGCTAACCAATCACTCATTCCCATGCAAGGACATTGGGACCTTGTAAATTGTAAATGAGTTTATAATTGCTCAGCAGACTGAGTGCTTGAACTCCTGGTTAGCTTGCCCATAAAAAATTCCTATCTTTTACTTAGTTTTAATATACTTAGCAAAGTTAACAAAAATAGTACTTATCAAATCAGAGTGTTCTATTTGTGATTTATATGTCTGAACATTTTATAAAAAGTCTTTAGTTATTGTTGTTGCATACCGGTATATCCTAAACTCCTGCGCAAGCAAGCAAGGACTGACAATCAATTTTCCTTTTCACTAAACAAGGCAAATTATTTTATAGGTTTTTCTTTCATTAGAAAATCTTCTGAAGAATACATCTTGGGAACAGTGCCTTATACAGGTAATACTAAATGAACCTTGTCTAGGTAATTTATAAACAAGGACTAACTGTATTTCATAAAACTTAAATTAATTTACTGTACCTGATCCAATAAAGGATGGATTTTTCTCCTATCCAGATTTCGGTATGGTCCGTCAAAAGTATCCATTTTGATCCAGCAGCCTTCTCATGCCATGTCCAATGAGTTTTATCTTAGATTCCACTGTTTGGTCATCCTGCTTCTCTCACTCAGCATCTCCCCATCATGTCCAGCAAAGCTCCACTGACCTTGGTAAATGAGGAATTTAGTCATTGTGTATTGATCATATCCAAAATGCACCAAATTTATGACACAGTGGCTAAATCTGGGAGAAATGATTTATTTGAGAGTTGTCTGAGGCTTAAGACTACCGGTAGTGCCTCTAGATACAAAGTTCTGATTGTTGTCAATTCAATTACCAGGCTAAATTTGAAAACTGTATTGGAGGTCTATGTTCTTCATTACCAAAAACAAAAAAAACATGACCCATATTTTCAGTACTTTTAACAGGAGACAGATTGTGAATATGGAGCAGTAATGAACTAATAGCAACAAAGTAGAGACATTGTCTACTAATTAGATAATTAGAGAGTTCTAGCAGTTTTTCATTATGAATCAGGCCCAGACTAGGGCAGGTTCTTAAAAGGCTATCATCTTTTAATTAACAGAATGAGCTTATCTACTTGTGTGAAACCAGGCATGATCTTAATCATATGTACCAACTTTCACAAAGATAAGTACATTTTTTTTAACAATAGGCACACCATAATTCAATAATTTTAATCAATATTAATTTCATTAAGGTCTTTTACCTACCACCACATAAGTGGTTACCTGTAACATGATTTTAAAAAAAAAAGTTGTTTAGTTAATCGGCATTTACCATACCTTGTATAAAAGAGAAGAATACACAGGTAATCAATAAATTCCTATCACATTAATTATGAGTATCTGATTAATCCAATACACATATCAAAAAACAATCACTCCATGCAGTACAACTTCCTTCATTCCCGACCACTCACTCTCACTTGACACATAACACACTGTGGCTTGTCTGGCTGGTAATGCTACTCTGTGGGGGCTTCTAAAGACACAATCAGATAAAACTGAAAAATGGCATCTTGATTGTCCCTAATCTTTAAACATTCAGATCAGAATTCCGCGTAACCATACTCACCCAAATCTCAGTCTTGAAGGTGGTTTTGCAGGGAGGATCAGGTACCCTTTGCAGGTGCCCCTCATAATTAGAGGATAATTGACAAGACAGGGGGGGGCAAAACAAACATCTTGCTGACACTGATACCTAGAGAAGTTTGGTTGATTTTATCAGTAGCTGACCCTCAGCAGAAAACACACACATGACCTCGACTGAACTGCTGCATAAAACTGATACCAAATTGACTGCAAATTGGCCACAAAATTTCATTACCGAAGTAATTAAGTCAAATTACAGGGCTCTGATCTTTTTCTCACATGAGCGTTTGATAGAAAAGAGATATATGTAATTCTTCATTTGTAAAAAGAAAATGTTTTTTTTTTTTAAAGTTAATAAAATAATACATTAAATGATCGTGCCATCACCCAGAGAAATGCTTAATTTAACTGTATACAAAATATTTCAAATATCAAGAAAGTACCTATTGGAAAATAACATCTTGACATATATAGTACCGGTAATTCAAAAACATATATTACAAAACTTTGCCATATGTTCTGGCTAATTCATCCTTCATTAATAACTTGAATAACGTAACTATCAACGGCTTGAATATCATAACCTCATGTCTATACAATTTTATGATATTGAAAATTTTTTCTCATCTTACTTAACAACATGTGGCTTTCATTTTTTTCTTCCTTTTTATTTTTTATTTGCTCATACACTAAAACAACCTCATAAATGTCATTATAAAATAGAAAACACCCAGTTTTTTATATACTGTACATACAAACTATTGCTATAGCTCTATAGCTCATCTTACAGTACTTTGAAATCATATACCGGTAATCATTCCAGTGGAGATATTTTTTCTTTAACTGCATACAGCATCTGGTCATAATATTCTGATGAGAGTTTAATTCAGCATTGACATATTGACAAAATTTTTACAGAAAAATAATCTAGAATTTTATCTAGTAGAAATACACATACAGTGTACTGGTATATTAACACTACTACCTGAAGCCAAACTAGGGTGGACTCAAATGCATTACTCTTCACAATATTCATCTTTCATATCATTTCAACTAAAAGAACAACAACATTAAAAAGAGATTGACCAACTTTTAATTCTCTTCACCAGATAAGAGGCCCATGGGCCTTAATGGTAACATGACTATAATACATTTTTGTGAAGGATCCTTAAATGACATTTAATAATTGCAATACTAGTGTGTGCAGTAATTAATTTTCATTACAAATCAAGTCAATAGACTGTATATTGCCCTTATTTCTGAAAAATTGCTAGGGGGGGAGAGGGATAACCCAGGAATTGTTTAGTGGATTATCACATTGGTCATAATGGATGTAAATATAAGATTTAAGGTTAATTATCAAGTTATTTGAAATTTCATTAAACAGAAGTGGGCCGGGTGTTCGTTTGTGCTATATTCCTTATAACCACAAAGAGTTTGTTACATAACATTCAAATCAAGTTCTATATGCATGCACAAAGTCATGATAGGGGGAAGTTAAGGCCAATATATTGTAGACAAAATTTCATACCTTTTTGGAATTTTCTAAATTCACTTTTTTCATAAAAAAAATCTTTGAAACTGATTACAGAATATCCAATGGTGTAAATCTATCACAATCACAATTACGTTGATTAAATGTTTCCCTGTATCCTAATTTTCACAGCACTTGATAGAAAGTATACAATTTTTCATAGAATATGAGTCCTATACATCTGCTAGTTATCTGCAACTTTCCTCACATTGTTAGCAACAGCAATGTTACATTGGCATTATCTACCAAAATAAACATTACCAATTTTTAGCATTGCATCACTTCTGCCTATAATAACACAGTATGACTGTTTGTCAAAATATGCAATTGAATATCTCTTGGTGCAGAGTGAAAATTAATTCAGCCAGTATACATGCTAACAGTTTTCTGTAATCAAATCTGATTTTCCTGCAACAAGGAAAATTACTACCTTGCAGAGTTATTTCTTTGGTAATAGAGTGTAATTTTTCAGACAGGTTTTCTAAGGGTTTGCCCAGATTCGCTTAATTTAAGAAATGTGCATCTTAGAAGATTATATTCAATTTGGATTTCAATTTGTAAATGAGAAGCCAAGATGATAGCTGGTCTTATCTGTTAAATTCAACAGTATGTTTATAATTCAAGTAAAACTGCAATAGGCATTACTATTGCACCAGACCAAAACTTGCTTTGAAATAAATGTCAGATCTAATTAAACCTGTACTTTTACTGTATTTTCTCAGTAGTGTGACAACTATACTGGTAACACTTCCAAATATAAATCTTCAGGAAAGTAATTATATATGAACAAATATTAATACTGTAAAATGTTATACATCATAATGAATGAAGTGATGATTAATGCAAAATTAGATTTATCAGCTAGGTCTGAAGTCAAATTTTCACTAAGACAAATTCTTAGTTCTCACAATCCAAGAGCATATATATCTCTCTCTTTCTCTCTCTCCCCCCCCCCCCCTCCAACATTTTCACTGTATTTAAAATAATCCATCAAACAGAGGAGGGAACTAAATGTAGAAGTCTGACACACTCACCCAGAAATCCCCCTTGATTCTAGCCCAGCTTGAGGGCTTATAATCAATGAATCATGCCTCGTTACAGAATTTGCAACATAAATATAAACATTTATGCATACAAACCTTTAGGACTCTTCTGTGCCAGTGAAACTGTCCATTGATGATCTAACTTACTGCCACAGTAAAGAAAAGTAACACAAATCGTTGGTTTTCCTGAAATCTTGATAAAGTGATTAATTTCACTAAAGCTTCAAAGCTGGAACAGATATTCATCTGAATTTTCTGCTTCATTAAACAATGATCTAAGGCAGTATTGTGCAACTTGGATTATATACCAAATCAATCTTTGATTTCCATCTTCTAAGCTATATTGCTAGCTGCCTTTCCTTTTCTTTTATGACCCCAAATCCTAATAAAGATAGCAAGAATTTCCACTCAGGATTGTTCATCGTCTCCCTACAGCCCTCTAATTTTGATACCCATGCAGAAGACTTGCAGCTGGTCTAATTGACACATCTGTCTGACATTATAATCGTTCACAATGCACAAAGTCCCTTCTGAATCTTCTCTGATTCTGTGGTCACACAAATTACTCACATTTACACTGTACAAAATGTGGAATAATCATACTACAGTCTTACACTTTATCCCTTGGGTAATAGTGGCTTCATGGGGTTTTGATTTTTTTTTTTTTATTATTTATAATTTAGCTATAAAATATTTCAAAAAGGCAGCTAACTGGCAGTGTATATTGACATGCATTTACAAAATTTCTTATTTCCTGATCTAAATTAACAATTAATTTGAATTACAATCTATAGCTTAACATACGCAGTACATTACATTAGGGGTAATCATTTACAGCTGTATAACATTAAAAGAGTTTTAAAGGAATTTCAGATAAAAGTGCAAAGCACTCATATAAGTGCTTTTATCAAATTTTTATTTTTTGAAGATTGCAAAAAAATATATATTTCTATCAACCAATTCATAATGCAACGCATTAATCATTTGCACAAATCCATGAATACTATTTGACTTACCAGATTTATGTTGCCTTCCCTGAATAATATTTTCCAAATAAATAATTGTCAAAGGCTATCTCTTTTCACCCATACAAGCAATTTCAGTTAATATTTCATAACTGTACCATATTCTTAGTCTGCAAAACATTCCCAAAATCAATACGTGTATAACATCTATGGGATAAAAAAGGCTGTCTAGCTTAGGAATAATTCAATCTGTGACAGACTTGGAATTCGACAGAATTTGTTTATATTACTCCGTTAAGTAGCATATTATTCAACAGATGGTCTGTATTCTTAACCAACAATTAACATTCTACATGAGTGAGGTACTGACGTCTTTGGTGGTGGGTTTTATCTTCATCATACCATGATGTCCGTCGTCTAAACGATTCTAAATACTACAACAGTGTTCACCATTAACGGTACAAAGTGGGGCAATTCAAGTCGATTTAGTCTCTTGAGGTTTCGTGTCTCCTTAAGAGGGTGACAAATTCACAAATAATTTCATGGAGAATTGTCTTTATAAATGTGTCCATTCATAAATCTGGAGTGGCTTGTATCTTGCCTGTATTGGTACTGCCTTGCAGAAATCTGGACAGCTTTATATATAAGTTGCAAAAGTGCATCAGTTATAGATGTCTGATATAATAAACATCGAAAATATTTTGTGATTATTTTTATTTTCTTGCTTCCTAGCGCTCTTAGTTTTAAGATAAAATTACTTTTAATAAGCATTATTCACCCATACCAAAAAAAGTTATACATAAATTTATATAATATATTTTCTATGCCTAAAAATGTAATTTTTTACCTTTTGGACAGAAAATTTTTGTATGTCGCCCTCGAAGCCCTGTAATATATGTATAATGTATGATGGATAGAAATCAGCATCACTAATACATGTATCAGAAAAACAGGCAGAATATGCATGTAATTTTTTCACCACTAATATAAATCTGTAATTCAATGTTGTTAACTGCATTATGTGTAACTTCATGTAATTACCACATACATACATGTATAAGCAGAATTTTAGCAAGGATTCAATTTTGACATTATTTGCATACATTGAGATGGTCAAAAATTAAAATATTGATACATGTACCCAAAAAAACCCTTATTCAACAGAAATACATGTACCAATAAGATGAACAAATTCACACAGCTTACCTGACAGTAAAATTGAATCTCCAGTATAACCTCTCATTAAGTCTGAACTGGTAATTGGTATATAAACCAGGTAAGTGGTCTGTAATGGTCAACATACATCACTGCATATTGAAGTCTCATCCTCGCTGCTGTGCAGTAAATTCCTCAGGCCATCCTTATCAGTATTACATAAGGTGAAATTAGATTGTAAGGCTAAACAAAGGAAAACTGTTTAATCAGTTTACGATCGTTGACAATTAAAAAACAAAATTAAACAATAAATGAATTCCATTGCAAGAAAAAATCAAGGTTCAAACTAACCAAATAATTTTAGCTTGTCTATTTGAAATAGAAAAACCTAAGATAAATGACAGAAGACCAGACCAATGCATTAGATTTCGACACAACGTAGGAATGATTGATGGGAGAAAAGAGGAAGCCTCATGCATTCATCAATAGGTTATATAATAATTTATGCACGTCTTTGAAGAACATGATACTTTTGCTTTTTGCAAGACTGATATGAAAAAATGATTCATCGCATTAAAGCATATAACTCTTACGCATTCAAGTTCTGGGTTTTGAAAACTTGAAACATCATGGATTTTTTCTGTGTCCCTAGTTCATAACCCCTTTGCTTTGCAGCCATACGATGAAACCACTCAGTAACATATAAACACCTTCTCTCACCTGCCTTGAGATAAAAGAGAGGGAGATGTTCAGGTGGAATGAAATTAATTACGGTGGTAGTAAAGGAATGAATCACTTGTTTATTTAAGGCAAACACTATCTCTTTTCACAATTCAGCTTTCCTGAATTGCAGTGATATCAAATAGTTTATTTTTAGAGGTATCGGGGGGGGGGGGGGGGGGGGGGGGGGGGGGGGGGGGGGGGATATGCATCGTCTCCTGGTTTGACAATTCAAAATTATACTTCATCAAATCTGTTGCATAGAATTTGAACTTAGACTAAATTACTGGTACTGAATATTTTTTTCCATTACTATTTACATCATCATATCAAGCCAGGTCCAGAGTCCATGTAGCTCTCTCCTATCCATGGCTGCTTGAACACATATAGTAAAGCAAGGCTGAATATTCATGCAACAGTTACGTCACATTTTAACCTGTTTTAATTCTACATTCAGTGCGCTGTTACTGCATCAGTTCATAACAACTAGTTTTATGTAAATGACAACTGGGTGATAAAAAAGGTCACATCAAAGGCCAATCTCTTATGATATGCTTTACTAAAACTTTCAATACTTTAAAAGACTTTGAGATCTTGTTGTCTTGTGCAGCCACGCAGCCAGATGGGAGAAGATCGTACATTCTGGTTGTGGTTTGCGAAGATGTATTTACATGTTTTTGTGTCGATTTGAGTTATTAATGTGAATTAGGTGTGAACATAACTGATAGAAATGTAGACTATCCCACCATATAAGGTTAATTGTCTGCAACGAAGGATACACACCAGCTAGTGTATCAATGCTCGACATATCACCTCTGAAACAAGGATACATTCAAGTACCTCACTACATCAAGATTTATAGTAACTTTTTTTTGACACTATGTCACAAGATGGCAATTAATTTTTTGTTCATTTTTTTTTAGCAATCAATTTGGTTGCATGGTATCATCATAGCTCAGTGGTTAAAGTTTGGGGCTTGTAAATCACGAGTTCGAATCCGCCTGGAGTTTTTGTTCATACATGTTTTACTGAATAAAATTTTTAAAAATCAATATTTTCTTATCCAAAATTGCATATTTTTCACCTATTTGACTAATATACCATTATGCATAATGTTATCTATTATAATCAAGAAATCTGGTGATAAACTTTTTCAAGGTGTAGTGAGCCACCATATAGGTATGTACATAACAAAGTCAATTAATTACCCTCTTATAACTTTGTTTAGAAGACAGTCCTATAGTAAATTGATGCAATGGTGCTGATACAACAGTGAAAACTCTTCACACTTGCGACCTTGTTAAAGATGACAGTTGGCTATGATACATGTACAATACACATGTAGTATGTAGCCGAATTTCCCATCATCCCAAGTCAAGGGTTTCTGATCTGCTCCACTTTATACTTTTCTCTTGTGTATTGACATAATCCTGATTTTGTGGAGATATCATGATTATCACGTGTGCATCCACAGGCACCTGGACTTTTATCAATCAGTCGCTCAAAAAATTCTACCTCCTCTTTGTATATAAATACACAAAATTCAGGTAGGCCTACCTGTGGTACATCACCGTACTACCATGTTAATGATTTAATTAGCAGCTGTTTATAGCGAGTGACAAACCTTCATCGGGAACCCACACACCCTTCCCTTTTTGGGGCCAATTTTTGGAAATGCATATTTAATGAATGAAAGCAATCATAAGCCTCCTTTTTGCAATCGGGCTAAGATGTAAAATTGCGACTCCACTAAATACTTGCCTGCAGCTTCGGTCAGGATTGGGTGTGTTTGACAGATGAGGCAAACGAACTCATTTGCATACCTACATGTAGGCCTATATATCCGCTGACTGCACATTAAAGGTCTTTTTCACGTACAACTTCATATTGTAACAATTTTTTTGAAAGCGCGGCAAACGGGATGCAGTTGTTGCGTGAGATCAATGAGAGATAACTCTGACCACGATTATGAATCAAAGTGATGAAAGGACTGAGAGCTACGATATGCACTTTTGTACAATGTTAGCGACGATGGTACAATGCATGCTATACTCTGTCCCAAGTTATTTTTGCCGCACATTTTCTTAAATTATTCTATATTTATAAATACCTCTGGATTCAAACGATGTTCATCAAATAGTATGAAAAAAATCCCAATATTTTCTCTTTGGAACGCCCCCTCTAGCTTGACGTGTTTCAATGCACGGCTAAAAATAAAAAGTCTACGGGGATTTTCTATTGTAAAAGAGATGAAAGTACCCGGATGATAACGTTGAAAAATTGTGCGAGGTATTCCGAGTTACTTCCGAATGGAGAAAAGATGTAAACATTCCCCATTATAAATCTGCGAAAGAAATCGGTTTTCGTTCCTGTGCATTTTTCTGAGTGAAAAACGATATTTGGTGTGAATGAAGATATCTTGGAAATTTTCCCTTTCATCGATTTCAATTGCACTTCTCTCAAAGGTATGTGTATTTTTATCAAAAATTGTCCAAATGTGCGGCATAAATATCTTGGGACAGACGTAGTATACCTATCACTTCAATTTCACTCTTAATTTCCTTATTTTCAATTTTCATTTCAATTTTTTACGTATTCCCCAAAAAGTGTCTGTGGGGGGGGGGGGGGATCCATAATAATTTTTTATATGCAAATTTAAGAAAAATGTTCGCTGCGAGAAAAAGTGTTTGTGTGTGTGTGAGGGGGGAGGGGGGTCAGGCCCCCTCACTTGATGCCCCATTGAACATTGAAGCCCCCCCCCCCCCCCCCCCCCCCCCCGTCCCATGCCTGTTAATGATCAAGTGATTGATTGAATTATTCAATTAATCAAATAATAAAAGAATTATTGCTGGGTCATTTATTTTTCAATCAATACGGATTGGAAGGTAGCTAAATCCATCACATCGATATCAAAAACACCAATAATTGTATAATAGTCTATAATTATGCATATGTATATATATTATATGTTTCTGATTATGAATAAATAAAACATACGATAAAAAAAATACACATCTACAAATGAAAAATCATTTTCAAATGTACATTTAAAATCATTCAGTATAATTCAGGTAAATTTCTAATCAACACAATTTATTTTTTTTTAATATTTACACGAATCATAATTTCAGAAATTGGATATTCTCTGTAACCTTTATATAAGAGGTATGTGTATATAACTTTTGCAATACTATTCACATTTTACTTGTATTCAAACCAAGCATTCTGAGAGTATTGCAAAATCATTAATACAAGTTCCCCATCGACACCCCCAATTCTAAACCAATTATTGTTGTTTACTGTGCTAAATAGGTCTCGAGGAAATTCGGTTTAAGATTTTTCAAAGAACAAACTCGATCAGTAATAATAAAGAGTCGTTTAAAATTAATTTCTTCACCATCTGTTGACCAATCTTAATAAAAGTCAAACTTGATCTGTAGTCTCTCTTTATAAAGCTACACAGCAAGTTTCAAACCAAATTCACGAAATCATAACGAAAAAAGTCTTGAAAATGACGTTGGGACAGAATGAGCGACAGACCATGATAAAAACTATAGTACTCTCTGGTTTCACTGGTACAGGGATAAAAATCATCTCCACCGAATATCCACTCGATGTAGTTATTCCAACCGTGTCCCTTAGAAAAACATTTGAAAACTCTTTACAGGAGGGTGATCTGAGTAAAGTTTTATTTGGTCAGATGTCCAAGAGAAGAAAATTGAACTTAGACGAACTTTAAAACGACGACAAACAACAGAAAAAGTTATATTTATGGTCTTGAATCGCGAAGAATATAAATAGTTGTAAATGTGTTTGTTTGTTTTTTCTTAACAAAACCCCAAATAACAAATCTATATAATTCATTAATTTTTTTTTTTGCTTTCTCCATAACCAAATCAATTTTAGCGAAGGTATCCTTCTTCATCATAAAACTGTTCCCACTTGCCTGTCAGATGGCTT
>CM065918.1:18424261-18565678 GCA_033439105.1 Magallana nippona | reverse complement strand
GAATTAGAGAAGAAGATTTTTAAAGAATTCATACATATTCACTAAATGAGCACGCCCCTTATTAACAGCGGAGCCACTGTCATCCTACGCTCCTTTATTTCACAATGGTGGTAGATGCCCCCTTACTCATCCTATATAACTTTACATCCCATTGGCCTGTTTAATGCCAAGCAGTAAGCAATTGGAATTTAAAAGATATAATTCATATTTACTAACCTGCACGATCATTTTAGCTTCGCCCTAATGTCAGAGAATCTGACCCTTTTCAATTTTGGTATGGGCATCTTCGCGACCAGTTTGCCTGCTAGTTGTCCAGTATTGATGAAACGATGTTGTAAGAATTACAACATTTTCACTATATGAACACTTTAACCATACCCTTACACCAGAACCTTTGACCAAGGGACCACTAAAAAACTGTGGTAGAATCGTTACCATGTACTCAATTTCAGACTGATGCAAACTAATAATATCTGTTGCTCTAGTGGAAAATTCGGTTGACATGTCATCCCGATCCCATAAAGCTACAGAGCTGCAACTTTGCCAAGTGTCGTTTTTATCAAATTAAATGAATTTCGCGATTATATATCGTGTTCTTTATTTATTTAATTAATAGAATTAGATTAAGTAAATGACAAAGGTAATAGCTCACTTTATCGAAAGAAACAATAGCAAAACACAGAAAACACATTCAAATAGTTGCAGATTTATATACTGTTCATATTAAAAACATTCTTCACTGCTTGATCAACCTAAAGTTGCATATAAATTATGTCAAAATTACTAGATGACCTCACATGAATGATTTTCGGCTACACCATATTGCATTTACAATAATATTGAAGCCTTATAGGTTCTTGTGTCGTAGCCAGATGTTAAACCATACCAATTTGAATATTTTCTGGCAATGCAAAAAAACCCTAATCGCGTATAGTCTCACAATCAACGGAAGTACATACGATTGAATAAATCCATAGCTATTATAATTAATGCAAATGATATAAAAGCACTCCGTGTTTTAATAATGAGCAATAAATTCTAGGGATATTAAGGATTTTTTTTTTTTAATTTTACTAAAAACAGATAGTTCATTTACTAAATGTTGAAACAGGAGTTTTATTGGAATCTAATTAACACATCAAATCATATAATAAGAATAGCTAACTTTTAAGCAAAATAAGGTTTAGAAGTTTACATTACAATCTAGAATATTATTGACAAAGATATGTACATATATAATAACAAAATTAAATGACTTTTTATTTCTCTGGACACTTACATGTACTAGTACTCTGAATCATGGTATTTAAAGTATTTTTATCGTTTTAAAAATAAACATTGTAGAATTTATGTTCACTCGAATATTGATAGTGCACCATCGGCCTGGGAATTCTAAACTCTGTTCTAGCAGGTCCAAATGGTAAGTCTTGGAAAGGAACTTGTTCATCTTTGTTTCTACAAAAAAATATTTTAGAAGAGCCGTGAAGCAAACGGATAGATGTTACAGAATAAACATCAGAACACGATGAGGTACACTGTAACTTTACTTACCTTTTTTGTCTACACAAAAGAAGAAAAGGCACAAATATCACAAACAGTAAAAGAGATCCCGACATTGTAGGCAAAAGAATCCAAGGGTTGACTAAATTGAAAGTAAACAATTTATTTAGCTACATATATTCATTCTTTTTTTCATGAATATTTTACATATGAAGAATCTTGATATTAGAGTGGAACAATTTTTCCAAACGTTGTTAACACGAATATCATTGTTAACTGTCAACAGAATTATTTAAACATATCGTGAAAGAAATTGAGTTTTAACTTGATTTAATTTTAAAAATAGAAAATTGGTTTTGTTTTTTGGTTTTATTTCACACATTCTGCAGACATACAATGCATAATTATAATACTTCATATTATATAATTCAGAAGTGCTGATTTTATTTTAGAGAATTTGGGAGAGAGAGAGAGAGAGAGAGAGAGAGAGAGAGAGAGAGAGAGAGAGAGAGAGAGAGAGAAAAGAAAATCTCAAGTAAAAATTGGATTCCAAATGTTCAAATGAATATCAAAAATCTCATTTTCGCCATTATTATAAAAAAAATTCTGTGTTTCATTGAAGAGCTTTAAAGACGACATTGCATGAGAAACACTCAACTCAAAATTGTGTAACTACGGTTAAAATAATGCATTATATTATTAACCGAACCAAATAACAACTACACCTTAAAATGGTTAAGTATGAAAATACAAACCAGTTGTGCAATTTGCTCCAATGTATAGTGTTAAACATTCACATGTGTATTGGTTGATACCATCAACACAGTTTCCTTGAATGCATGGCGAGCTCTGACAATCGTCGATATCTGTCATATTTAATGACATTATACATGTACATGAATTATAACATTCTTCTTAAAAGAAACTTTTAATTTTTCAGCATATCATTACACGTGTTAAATTATTTACCTGTATCACAGCTGACTCCGGTGTAGCCAGGTATGCACTCACAGACGTATCCATTGACTTGGTCGGTACAAGTTCCGTGTACACATGGAGAACTTTCACATTCGTCTATATCTGTGTTCATCAATGAAGACAAAATACTACTTTTGTTGTCAACTTGTTAACTTTTAGACCATAAATCAAGACAGACTTATGTACAGAGATTTTGTATCAAATCTGTTCCAAGGAATACACATTCAGACAGATGAGTGAAACATAAATTGTTGGAATATTCGTCGGGGATTCTTTACGATTCGTGAGGATACAGTATAGTGGAAGTATTTAGGATGCTAACTCATGGGCGAGGAGGACATAAGGACATAAGGAGTCCGCAAAATTGAGCCATCGCGATATATAGATTTTAATAATTATCCTGAGCAATTTTATCATACAAAAATGGAAATGAGATAGAAATACAAATTGCTAATACTTCCAGCTCAAAAGATTTATTCTTATTTCAAAAATCGTTCTTTCTGATATTTGATCCATAAATTGGATTAAACAATTACATGTATATGCCATTTTTTAAACTTCTAGGAGCAATAATATCGTTTACTGATTGATTATTACAACTATATAAGGGTACGTTGTAAGGCATTCATGAAAATACAGGTAACATCGAGCTGAAATGCAGAGAAACGGATCAAAATTTCTTAGTTACTCAAACTTAAACAGAAATATTCGCAATTATACATTGACAATAAAATGATACCAATATAATACTGAGAATATAAGAAGTATCAGTTGGGGTTCAAGGGTTTATGACTTCAATAATTCAAATATAATATCGACTCTAGCGTCAAGAATGGTGCTATTGGTTGTTAATATATCGCCTAGAAGTAAATGACGTATTTTTTCTAAAGCAACAAATAATCAGTAATAAGAATTGTTATTAATTAAAAAATTAAACAATGTTAATTCCATCTTAGAATGATACGCATACTCTTTGCAATACAAACCAGTTCTGCAATTTGCTCCTGTAAATCCCAGAAAGCACTGACAAGTGTGATGGTTGACGCCATCAAAACAGTTTCCATGAATGCACGGCGAACTTTCACATTCATCAATATCTGTTATGATGTATAACGAAAGCTACGTTAGACGTTTGGTATAAGATTTTAAAAAACATTGTTTTATCATTTAACATGTAAAATGAATCATTTACTTGTATCACAGTTGACTCCACTGAAACCAGGATTGCATTCACAGACGTATCCATTGACTTGGTCCGAACAATTTCCCTGCACACAGGGAGAGCTTTCACATTCGTCTATATCTGTAATAAAACACACAAAAAACTGTGCAACCTATCCTGTTTAAGGTTTCGATATGTTATATTTACTTATGACATTATTTTTTTTATTTGAATAGCTTAATTTCCGAAATGAGTTTAAGCAAGATTTTATTTCTATAACCAACATCAATTACATCAATCAATTTAACATAAATATGAAAAAAAAACCCGAAATCGTTTACAAATTGTTATCCCAGAAAGTAGTTTTAAGATAATTATACATTTACATTTACAAGCCATTTTATTGCCAACCGAATTAAATCACATTCGTGCATCCAATATTAATTATACTATATTCAGACGTACACATAGTCTCTGTCATGAAAATGATTGTATTTTGCAATCACAAATTATTTTTCTTTAAATATTCTTTTATCGTTTCTTAGCTTCATTTAGTCGTTACGTGAAAAACATATTTAGATATTTACATTCACTTTCTTTCCCCCATTAAATTGCATTGATTGATTTGAGTGATATTTACGCATAACACAGAAGACCCAATCACCAAACTTGGTGCGTATGAATACATTCAGTCTTCCTTCAGTATTTCTCGAAGAACATGACTGACTCTCCTCGCGACTTCAAACTGGGTCACGACCTGATATTATAATTACGCTGATTATTATTTCATTGATGTAAATGATTTTTAACAATTAAATGAATTCAATTGATTGATTTCTTAGTATACTAAATGTAAATTCATCAAATTACAGAATGAAAAATAAAATTGTGTTATTAGAATTAAAAAAAACGCTGTGCACTATTTTTGTCAGCATAATTCGGCTGTTCCAATGGCTCTTCCGTTAATAGCGCATCACTCGTTGAATAAGGCAGAAATTTTTAAAAATAAATCATATTTGCCGAAAGGAATAAATTTTAAAAAACGTAAATATTATTTTTTGAAAGATGTGGTCTCACAACTGCAACGGTGTGTGCAAACAAATTTGCTAGCGCGCGTTATTCAATTTGCATGCACAGTTATGAGACCACATCTTTCAAAAAATAATGATTCAATGCTTAAATATGATACTGTTTAAAAGTCGTTTAAATGCTTGATCAATTGATTGTTTCGATAACGTTATAAAATATTAATTTTGAGAAACTGGTTTTTCAGGTAAGACAAATCTTCACTGCAACTTAAAACAAAATTTAAAGAACATCATGCATGTTCCGAAATTCGATTCTTTGTATATCCTTCGAAAAAATCGACAAGTATAATGGAACCTTAACATAAATCGATATTTTTCGTAAAATATTACAACAGATATGCAACACTATGAAACAACTGCTTATAAAGAATTCATCCAAAAACCATACAGTTCGTGTACTTACCTATATCACAGCTGACACCAATGTAACCAGGAATACACTCACAAAGGTATCTATTGATCTGGTCTGTACATTTCCCATGTACACAGGGAGAACTTGCACATTCGTCTATATCTTTGGATGGAAAAGCACACTTAAAACTAAAGGGTATTTTGACAAGATATTTAAAATTTACTTAACGGATTCGAAGCCGAGTACAATTACATTGCTCTCTTTTTTTATTTTCATGTACATGTAGTATATTCCTTATAGTATTGTGATAAGACTACTAATAATAGCAAATAAGCCGTAATGTGCAGGTGTTTACATATACCATATTCTTATTAAAATGATTAACGGTTTTCAAAAGTCTGTGAGCAATGCATAAAGATGAATAAAATGTATAATTCGAGACGACCGTGAACATTTTACTAAGGATTCGTAAACGTCGACATCATTTAAAGAATAACATAATTATAATCTACATGTAATTTAGGCACCGATTTTTAAAAAAAATACGCAAGGTTAAAGTCTATGGTGTGTTCAATTCAAGGTGAAAACGGATGGAATGTGAAATCTCTGACTTATAATTCGCTATTAAAAGTGAAAGGTAAAACGATGTGTTAAGCCTTGTTCATGTATTTTTGATTTCTTCCAGTAATCAATGTGAAACAGTAGGATTGTCATCGGAATTGAGATAAAAAATTCTATAAAAATCAACTTAAACTCATGTTAAAGAATAACATAATTATAATCTACATGTAATTTAGGCACCGATTTTTAAAAAAATACGCAAGGTTAAAGTCTATGATGTGTTCAATTCAAGGTGAAAACGGATGGAATGTGAAATCTCTGACTAATAATTCGCTACTGAAGCCGTGAAAGGTGAAACGATGTGTTAATCCTTAATGTTCATGTATTTTTGATTTCTTTCAGTAATCAATGTGAAACAGTAAAATTGTCATCGATATTGAGATAAAAAATTCTATAAAAAATGAACTTGGCTTCTTCAATTAGAATTCAATACAAACCAGTTTGGCAATTTCTTCCTGCGTATCCCATAGGGCACTGACACGTATAATTGTTGATGTCGTCTGAACAGATTCCATGAATGCATGGTGAACTTTCACATTCATCTATATCTGCCATGAAATATCACAAATACGTGTAGCAATATTTTTATTGAGAAATTTTGAAAACCCGTCGAAAATTTGATGATTATTGAACTCTCTACCTATCTCACAGCTGACTCCAATGTAACCAGGAATACACTCACAGACGTATCCATTGACTTGGTCCGTACAATTTCCGTGTAAACATGGAGAACTTTCACATTCGTTTATATCTGTGTAGAGCAAGAAGCAAATATAGCAAGAAGCAAATATATGTTAGAACTACAATTTTTTGGTTAAACGTGAGATATTTAGAAATAACGTAAAAGAGCCTGTGGGTAGAGATCATTTATGTTGAATAGCTTTATCATAAAAGTATACAGATGATGAATATAAACTTTATATCTCATTTGTTATACACTGCATATACGTATAAAATATGTACTGTGATTGTCAATAGACAAAATTTCATGTGATCATACAAGATTTTGTTATGTTGTTATATACCACAATGGAATCTAGCCACTAGAAATAAGACAAGCTGTGACAAACTACATGGTCGGTAAAACACAGTTTAAGGTTTAAGGGTACGTAGCGTTACACATTCCATAGACATACTATTAACAATTTAAAATTAAACAAGAGGCCCACCGGCCTTGATGGTCACCTGAGTACCATATCCCTTAGATTGACATGTCAGAGATTCTCATGTTTGCATTTTTTTAAGCTTCATTGTGAAGTCTAAACCCGAATCTGAGACTCCTCTGAGTGTTTCCCCAGCTTTTAATATTTGATGTTCGAAAAACATTGACCGGTATTCATAAAAGTGGTGTATGTGTGTGTGTGTGTGTGTGTGTGTGTGTGTGTGTGTGTGTGTGTGTGTGTGTGTGTGTTGGGGGGGGGGGGGGGTCAAGAGCCGGAGGAATATCACATTATCTATACCCTAGCAAAAATTGTAAACTTTTGGTAAAAAGAGACCTGCAGTCTTTTAATGGTCAATATTTTATGATATCCACAGTATTATTTATAATGCACAAAATATGCATACAACTTTTTTCAACAAGCATACAATGGGCAGAAAATTAAAGTTGAAACTATGCCGCCATATTTCTCATAACCCCCTCCCAAAATAAGAAGTCTTAACTTTGGCCCCTGGGCAGTGACTTTCACAATTTAATAACAAGACATTAAACAAAAAACAAAAAAACAATGCAGTTAGTTTATCTCCTACGACTTTCACAATGTAGGTAGAGGCTTCAAAAACATCATAACCATGCAATCAGTTTATCTCCCACAATTGTGGAAGTGGAATAAAAGAATTTTTTAAAGATTTCATACAATTTCACTATATGGCCTATTGGTCCTGCATTAGGGCCTGAACCCCTGACACAGGGGCCACAAATTTCACAATTTTGGTAGAGGGGTTCGTGGAATTCAAAACCATGCAATTAATTTTTCTCAAATATATATGGGAGTAGACAAGAAGATTTTCTAAGATTTGATATATTTTCACTATATGGGCATTTGGCTCCACCCTAGGGTCTGAACCCCTGACCCAGGGGCCATAAATTTCACAATTTTGGAAAAGGGCTCCATTAAATTATAACCATACATATAATTTTTTCCCCACATGCGAGGAAGTAGAGATTTTTTAAAAATTGGCCTTTTTTTTTTGCATATTTTGCCCCACCCTTGAGGCCCCGAGGGTGGAAGGGTCATAAATTTCACAATTTAGATTTCTCTTATCCTAGAGATGCTTCAAACCAAAAATGGTAACAAATGGCTTTGTAGTTTTCAAGAAGAAGTTAAAAATGTTCGCTTAAGCGAATAAAGAATGGCGTTGCTGATATTTCTGGAAATCAATCGCAAATAATCGACCTCTTATCATAATCTTTAATAAACTGCTCATCGTTGATCAACTAATTAAACCACTGCAACCCGATATGCGAGCAAACCCTTTCGGAGCAAATACACATGTACTCATGGCAAATGTACTCATGGCAAACATGTAATTTGGGCAAAACCAATAAGATGAAATAGGAGAAACTGGGTAAGAGCAATATACCCCCAAACTCTTTAGCATTAGTTCATATACAGGTTATTGATGTGATTAATTAATATATTGTGTAGACTAGTTTATTGTCTTGAAACAGGTTCACTGAATTGTTTTTTACCTGTGTCACAGTTTGGTTCCATGTAACCAGGAATGCACTGACAGACGTATCCATCGACATGATCAGTACAATTTCCCTGCACACAAGGAGAGCTACCACACTCGTCTATATCTGTGGAAAGCAAGACACCACTAATTGTCAGCGCTGCTATTCTTGTTATTTTCAAAATCGCTAAATGTACGAGTCTATCGCATACTTTTAGTGTTAACAAATATTTTGCAAGATTAGTGTTTAAAAAGTCGCATTTTTCTTACCTAACTCACAGCTAACTCCAGTGTAACCAGGAATACACTCACAAAGGTATCCATTGACTTGGTCCGTACAATTTCCATGTACACATGGAGAGCTTTCACATTCGTCTATTTCTGTACAATGCAAATAACAATTAAGAATTGCTTAAATTTTTAATTGATTTAATTGTCTTTGGTTAAATAATAATCGCTATTAAAAATTAATTATAAACTAAATAAAAAAAAAACCCACGCATCTACGATTAAGTGTACAGAAAAATATGTTTACCTTATTATTAGTTAAAACACTTAGAGTTTCTCTATTTAAATATCTGTATACTTTGCATAAATTAATGCAAAAATAGACCATTCTTTGAAAATATAGTTAAACTTTTGCCATTGTAGAAAAAAATCCCAAATAGAATGATATTGTAATTTATTATATTCATTACATGGCTCTTTGATCAAACTTATGGTAAAAAGTGGTGATTTTTGTTGTTTGTAATCTTGAGCTAATTCACTGGTGTTTTTTAACTATGTGGTTTTCTTAAACGAGGGTTGTTCGGAAATTATTGAGACATTTGCCTTTATTTCCTTGGGGAAAAAGATAAACCCTTGAAATTTCACCAAAATTTCTTGTCCATAGCATGATTAGATCATTCCTGGTAAACTGACCAAATTGCCTTCGCCCAGTGACCCGGAGCAACCGAAAACTTATCGCAACGTCATTTTAAAGCTTCTCATTGCTCCTATGTTTTAAACACCTTATAAACGAACGGAAATTATACTTAATTTTTCATTTCTCATCTTTTTTTTACATTTCAAGATGTCAACATTTGCATATTCTCTCCATTCCTGATTTTTGTAAAAAAAAAACACAAAAAAACAAAAAAAACCCAAAACAACCCCGATTTATTTCTATCCGAAAGTCAAATTACTGTGAAATGTCTCCTACAGTCATTCTGTGTACATATTTTAAAACTGTTGACATCGGTTAGTGTGTAAAAAGTACTTGATATTTAGTCCCTTTGTCTTAATTCTAGATAATCAATCAGTGAAAAAAGACGATAAACTGAAGCTCTTTATCCTTTGTCATCGTATAGTTTTTGTTTAAGCAATTGGATGACCTGAAAAGGTCTTTTTCCGAGATTTCCACCAATTTGATGTACAGTAAAACACGGTTATAGCGAAGTCATAGGGACCAATGGATTTACTTCGTTATATCCGTAATTCGCTATATCCGTGTTACGAATTCGTAATTATAATAATTATAGCGAATTCATTATATGCATGTTTTCTTTCACCGGACTCTAATTTTTGATAATTGAGGCATAAAATAAAAAATAATACATTACTTTGATACTTTTAATAATCGGATTGTGAATTGAAAAATTTATATGAAAATAAATTCATTCAAACTATTATGTTAAATGGTAGTGCAAACTTTTTAAACTGTAAAGAAATTCGTTATAAAAGTGTTCAATTTCGTTATATTTCATTATTATTCACCTCTACGGGACTCAAGATCAGTTCGCTATATCCGTAAATTCGTTATATCCGAATTCGTTAGGGACCAGGCAAAATTTATGACAATGATGGGACCGGTACAAACATGGGACAAAGACTTTTTTCATAAAAAAAAAAGGCATGGGACAAAAACCTTTTTTTAGTATTAAGTACCCATGGGACAAACACTTTTTTAAAATGAGTTAAGTTCTCAACTTAAGAGAAACATTTATTATTTTTAAACATACTTGATTTTTAAACACAAAAACAAAAAAAATCTTCAAGAGTGAGTTACTCCCCTTGTATATTATTGAACTGTCCATTGCTACCTTTAACTTACACTAACATTCTATGAAAAGACATTTTGTCATAAAATTAGAAAGCTTATGCAATTCTGAGAAAAAGTATTAATACCTCATATTGCCAATTCCATTGAGGTTTAAGAAAAATATGGCCATTCAAGTGAACCCACCATTTCCACTTTCCTCTTTTTAACACAGATATATATATAGGGCTCTCCTTCTGTAAAACATATTTACTTGATCTTTAAAAAGTCAATTGTTGTTCAACCACATTTAATAAGAAACCTTCTTCAATACTACATACATCTACATGATATTATCATGATAAAAGCATCACATCACTTAGAAATACCCTTACATGTATATACCCACCCCTATGTTTTTATTTTCATAAAAATAATTATTTTGAAATATTTAACCTAATATTATGAAACTTGTGTCAATTTCCTTGAGTCAGTTCTCACACATATTTAAAAACAATCATCACTGATGCAAAGAATTGTTCTTTTTTGGTAAATTGGAAGATTTGTAGCATTTTTATTCCCAAATAGCCATGCTGTCCTGCTTGTGATTTCTTGTTTCCATGGAAAAGGAAGCTAACAATCATATTTAGTGAATATCTTATCTATTCTGGTTTCTAGTCACCTTTTAACCCTGCTAAAACAGTAAGACCTACAAGTGTAATGCCTGCCTTAAATTAAAATAAAATTCAAACACATCCGGGTAGCTGGAGACGGATGAGAATTTCATGAAAAATGTTCAAATTTTACATGCTTTCCTACATTTTTGATGGATATAGATACAATAAAAAGGTAAATATATAGAAGTAATTATCAGCAGATGTTATTTGAAGGTCAAATTTACATTTAAATATCATACATGTAAAATAAATGTTAATGGAGACAATTGGAAAGGGGGGGGGGGGGGGGGTGATTTTTGACAATCTCATGAATATGAAGATGTGTATATCCATGGAACAGTAACTTTTTTTTAAGCATAAGACACATATTTTTTTTCAATGTGAAAGCCATGGGACATGTCAATTTTTTTAATGAATATTTTTTTGTACCGGTCCCATCATTGTGATAAATTTTGCCTGGTCCCTTATAACCGTAAAATTTTGTTAAGATTTGTTAAGAAGTTTACCGGGGACTCAAAAAAACTTCGCCATATCCGAGAATTCGCTATATCCGTGTTCGTACTAAACGAGTGTTAGTAATTTGATTTCTTTTATCATAAACTGTAAGTCTACGGACTCTTGGAAAGAAGATGTTTTAGTTTTTTATTCTCCGAGTTTATGCCTGCAACGGGTACCCCGATCACCGATTTGTTTATCTACCGTTGTAAACAAAATATTAAATATTTTTTAAATTTTACTTTTTTTAATTATTTGGTGGGGTTTCTTCAATGTTTTTTCTAATTTTTGCTAATTTTCACCTGATTCGTCACCTAGAGAGGGAAATATTCGTTTTGTCTCAAAAATTTCCGAACAACCCTCATCTTTAAAATAGAAAAATAATTTGAACAAAGCAATTCATAACAACGCAATAATTGTTTATTCATCTATTTATATATTTACTTTGGTTAGAAAAAAAAAACAACTAAAAGAAAACAATACAAACCACTTTCACAATTTGTCCCCAAATATCCCTCAATACACTGACATGTGTAGGAGTTGTTACCATCAATACAGTTTCCATGAACACAGGGCGAACTGTAACATTCATCGGTATCTGTCACAGAGAAATATTGAGGGATAATTATTATTCTTCGAAATTAGAGTTGAATTATTGCCCTCATCACGATGTACTTGGCTCTCTGATGTCAGTTTAAAACATGCATGAAAGTAAATTCATTCGATTTAGATCCGCGACAATTTTGTTTAAAACTAACGATATTGTAATTCACACCTAACTAATATAATTTTATATATTTCGACAAAAAATACTAATTACCACCGAAAAATGATAAATGAGTACTTTATAGACAATATGCTTATTTCATTAAATAAAATTGAAATTTGCGAGCTTTCTTTCCTTAAATTTCAGATATCATATCATAACAAAGATTTAAATAAGATTTTTCCCTACCACCTTCACAGTTAATCCCCACGTATCCGGGTTCACAAATACACTCATAAAAAAGATATTCGTTGGAGCAATTTCCATGAATACACGGTGAGCTCTCACATTCATCAACAATGTCTATTGGAAAGTAGAACAGAAATGTATTACTATTATTATTATCATTATTATTATTGCTTATTTATTTATTTATTTATTTATTTATTTATAGTCTTTAATCATCGGTACAATTGTATGAATTGTATTTTATTTTCTGCTTTATATACTTATTCCTCTTCAAATGCACAAGATTTATTTCATTCACATCGGTGATCAAATACTAGTAGTTCAATGTAATAAACATTTAAGAAAAATTAAAGAAAATGTTTTAAATGACCTGCATTTGATATTGTATTTTGGTCCAATCGAAATACAAATTTTCCTGGAACGTCTATGTTGGACATCTGTGGTAAATTCAAAACAACGTCTGTCATGGATCCCGGAACGGAAAAATAATTAACTCCATCACCGGCATTGAACCCGACCTAAGGTTAAAGTGACACGGTGACTCATAAAATAAGTTTTAATTTTTTTTATTATGACAACAGGAAATAAGAAGAAATATACAAAATGTTATCATTCGGGAGGTTTCACGCATTACAAGTCATCACTTATCAATTTACAAGTCATTAAAACTCATCCGGAATTCCACATGTGAACAATCCGAGATCGATTTGAGTCAAGTGATTGCGATTGCTGTCTAAAAATAGTTACAGCTGGATTGACGCACTGCGAAATTTCAAGTAATGAACGGAAGGAAAAATCAATATTTATGTTTTGGCCCAACGACTTATTCTATTTTTTTTCTTTTTAATTTTTTAATTTGATTTACTTACTTTTGAACACCGTAATTTTTTCAAAAGTTCATCTTTACATACGATTTATAAAATATGTGGAAATCGTGTAAAAATTTGATATTGGGTCAATAATGGGTTTGTGCGTCACCACGTCTCTTTAATGTACTTTTTATTCATATATATCGTTGGATTTATTCGTATCTGAAATTCATGAACGAATATCTGCCTTTTAAGAGTATTCTTCTTCCACTTAGTCCTTTTTTGCAAATTTTATGTGTATCTTCATAATGACACTCTACAGTTAGACTTTCAGTACTTTTAATCAACAGTGTTCCAATTAATGAAGGTGAAAAAAGAGAAGACGACCGGGGATATACCGTGCAGTTACTACTGTGGCATTCAATCCAACACATGTACAGTTATCACTCATCAAATTGGATCTTTGGTACTTTTTATCAACAGGTATTAAAATTATTTTTGAAAAATGTTCGTATTTATGATCGGGTTAGTGCTACAATTTTCACAAACGGACACAAAAAACGACTTTCCTCTAAAAATAAGGGGTGCCGGAAGGGGATATGTATTGCTTAACCAATTCTTTAAACCACGGCCAATAGGTACTGTGTGTACGATCTTTTCATTTCCTATCTAGATCGGCTTGGGGTGCATTAGATAACTAAAGAATTATAATATAAAAGTATTGACTAATGAACAAAAAGCATAAATAAACAATATAAAATCAATCTTCTCACCTGTGCATCTTTTGTCCAAGTTATGTTGTTATAATTAAAAATAGTAAACGAATGGGTCCCGTCCGTCATCAAAACCAGCTGAAATGTATTCCTCTGTGGAAGAAATCAAAGCATTATCTATAAGAAAAAGAATATTACAAATGATAACACTAGAGAGCTTCATGGTTGAATTAAACAAATGAAGAAATACTAGCATTTCTTTTGTTTAAAACGTCATTGTCATTCGATTATAATATGCGTGTCCACAATGTCTTTATAATACGGATATAATCCACGGCATCAAAAATAAATTGAACAAGAAGCCATGTGTATAAGGATGTTTTTGAAAGTGTATAATTTTGTGACTTGTTTCCTCAATTTCCCTACCCCGAAATAAGGCTGCACTATCTGAGCCCCTTTGGTATAGCATAACTAAATTTGAAATATCCTCATAATTACTTCAACTTATAATAATTTTACACATGAAAAGTTACTAGCAATTTGCTTAATTTGAACAAATTTGAAAGCTTTTCCACAAGGATCCTTTGTACCAGGTTTGGTTAAATTAGTGGTTCTGGAGAAGATGATAAAAATGTTATAAGTTTAAGACGACAACGACGAAAGCTGCAAAAGCGACAGACAACAAATTTTAATAAGAAAAGCTCACTGGAGGCTTTTAGTCAGGTGAGCTAAAAAGGGAATAAAGAAGATTTAAGGTGGGTCCCTACTCGAGTAACGTCATCATTAATAGTTCATGTAAACACATAATTGAAGTTAAGTATTTATCGTTATTGGAAAACAATAGAATTATCATATAGATCTTATGTTAATGATACTGCAATAGTAGCAGAGTATTGTATGCATTGTTTAGAAGGTTTTTATTTTTTACTATACTCTTCGAAATATTGTATTAGCACATGGATTTAAATGAGCAACTAATTTTGAAATAGGGCTATCTCTTAAAAATAAAAACTTCTACTATTTTTTTAAAACAAACAATCCAATTCACTGAGATAATCGAAAGAAAAATAGTTTCATTAATGACATTTATCCAAGTTATCTGTTATGTGAAGTTATCTGAGCGAAATGGGGGTATACATGTTTTGAAGCTTTTCATGTTTAGTATAAATAAATTTTTTAAAAAGAAGGAAAACGAAATAAGTAACCATGAAATTATACAAATGTGCCAAGATATTTAACATTTTGATGTAATTTAATTTTTAATTAAGTTAGTATTCCTTCCCTAGTACAAAGCTCGTTTTTATCTGACAGTTTAAATTCATAAATGAACATGGCAACTTTAATGTGTTTTTTAATAATACTTAACATAAAAAAAAATGAAACACTTGAGTGAACAATGTTATACGAACTGCAAAATTGAATTTGGCTGAAAATGCATAATGAAAAAGGATTTGTACATGTTGTGGAGATTCTGGTAAGAAAAATGACAAGTATTTTGGGGGATTTCGATGACATATCATGTTCTGCACACAGGCCCGAAGTTCTGAATTACTGAAAGAAATGGATTTTTAGCTTGTGTTCAACGTGAAAATGACAGAAATAAAGATAAATTTTGAATTCGAACTTGGGACCTGCGGATCACTAGAGCGGAGCTACAACTACTGCGCTATAGAAAAAGTCACCAACATTTGGCGATATAAACTGTTTCGTAATTGGTTAAAATCGCCATGATGTGACGTACTTTTATAAAAAGTAGAAGTCACGGAAAAAAACCCATTACTTTAACAATGAAAGAAAAAGTGAGCAAGCTCACATACCCCACGCTCCCTTATTACTTGCCTATGCTACACATAATGAATGGCAAGGTATGCATTCAATACACAAAATAATTTGATAAAGCTCATAACTCGCAAAAAAAAACCTCCTGCAAGTTTGCACATCTTGCATTACTTTGTCTTCAACAATTAAAAACATTGTAAGTTCAAAAGGGCAGAATTTCCCAGAAAAATAATGGAATCGGAATTTCCTAGTAATATGCACATATCTACACATTGTGTCCTAAATGCATGCGCACAAATTCCATGTAGCGGTTTTAGAGGAGTTGCGCTAACAAAAAAAACCCCACAAAAACAAAACAAAACAGGCATGGCGGACTGAATGACTGACTGACCGACCAGTCAAAAACATTATACCCCTCGCAACTTCGTTGCGTTTGGTACAGTGTATAATCATATGCCAAAAACCTTACATGACATTGTTACAATATATCTCACGCACGCATACATGCACATTCTTTCTTTTTCTCTTATAATCGTTCTCTTTATTCCCTTCTCACCGTCACTTTCTACAGTTTTTAAATTTTCAATGCGATGCTAAATGTTATTTAATATTTAACATTCGTCTTGCCGCTTAAATTTATGATAAGTTTTGCAGTAATGAAGTACTTAGAAAACAAAAAACTTTTTAAAGTTCAATAGAAAGCTGCCATGAGAACAATGAAACAAGATAGATAAGTGTTGAAATTAAAACGCAAATATATGTACTATAAACACCAATAAAATCAAATCAATCAAAACATATGAAAATGACTTCCAATGATGTTTATTGTGTACCTGGTATTTCTCACGATTTTTATTGGATTAAAACATTTTTTTAAATTTTGGCTGATCTTTATCTACAAAAAAAGGCACCTTTCATGTCATTATGATCACACTAAATCATAAAGGAAAACTTAAGATAATAAGCTTTAATTATTACATAAAAATTCAATAGTGCTCATTTTATTAGAAAACTTTCCAAACCACATGCACTTCTTAATAAGAAGCCAAAAGGCATTGACGGGTAGATTAGCCTTAGATGAACCTTTTGGGGAGTCTCATGTTTGCAGTTCAAGCTTCATTTTTGGAGTCTAAACTCTAATTCGAGACTGACTCCTCTGACTATAACCCCTGCTTTTATAATTTTACGTTTGCAAATATCAATTCATAAAAAGGGGGGGGGGGGGGGGGGGGCCAAGAAGACTGAAGAAACTCGGATTATCTACACCCTAGACCCAGGAGCCAAAAATTGTAAACATTTGGTAAAAGGAGACCTGCTGGCCTTTCATGGTCATTTTATAATATCCACAGTATTATTTATAATGCACACAAGCAGACAATGCACAGGAAATTTAAGATATCCTAAAACAGAATAAACATTTAAATCAATATGGCCAAGTGACAATTCACAAGTTGTTAAGAAAACATACAACCAACGGCCATAGATTACCCAAGATACTCAAGAAAATACATGTTTACCATATGACCATATTTGTCCCCCCCCCCCCCCTCCCTAATAAAAAGCTTCAAACCCAGCTCTATTGGTAGTGAATATCACAATGTAAAGAGAGGACATTATGGACATAATAACAGTGCAATTAGTATATCTCCCACAGCAGTGAAAGTACAGAATAAAATACTTACGATTTTATACATTTCAACTATGTTGCCATATTGGCCCTACCAAAAGGCCTTGAACTCCTGAATCAAGGGCCATGAATTTTACAATTTCGGTATAAAGGGCTTCATGGACTTTATAACCATGCATAGTTTTGGTAGAAGGCTTCATAATATCATAACCATGCATTTAGTTTTTTTCCCACATGTGTTGGAGTAAAGATTTTGGAAATTTTTTCTCTTTTGCATATTTAGCCCCGCCCACGACGCCCCGGGGTTGGTAAGGTCACGAATTTCACAATTTAAATTCCTCTTATTCAAGTAAATTAATGCTTCAACCAAAAATGGTGACAACTGGGCATGTAGTTTTCAAGAAGTTAAAAAGTTGAATTGTTATCTGACAACGCACGACGACGGACGAAGTCCGATAACAATAAGTCATCTGAGTGACTCAGGTGACATAGAAAGGTAATTATTTGGATGCAGTATTACAAAACTAATCATCTTCAACACCGCAAAGTTATGTACTGTACTGTACCTAAATTGGTTGAATAGTCAAATTCAGAGAATATGCTTTTCTTTGCCATATTATTTACAATATTTTGGTATGATTTATAACAAAATGTATGAAAATAAAATAATAAAAGCACATTTTAATAACTAATTATTTTAATCAATACAAACATACCAGTGAGCAAGATATGCTGGCCTCTCCACAATTATAAACGGCAACAGTTTCCCAGGTGACGATCATTATCCAGGAGGCGGCAAAATTCGGAATGTTTGGATAAAGGCTTTGAATTTCACTCGTTCCTTGTTGTAATATCGAGTCTTGTGTCGTTAAGCGGTACCACAGTTGTCCGCCATTTGTGGTATCAATGTCGGTCCAGAATGGTGCAATGATTTTATGAGAGCCACTTATCGGGAAGGACATTGCAATAAATCCACTCAGACTGCTTTCGAATGTTACATCGCCATTTGTATTCACCTTTGAAAACCAGAATATTAATATATTGTGCATGAAAATTCATGTTTTTACCTAGCTTGTGGTCAGTTTCTGTAAATTCCTTATTAAACGCGAGGAATTAATATCCGAGGAATTAAAATCGAGAAGCAGTTTTCATGGATTTTAAAATCTCGCTTTTTTCAGACAGTTTTGAGCTATATGAAATTATAACAAAAACAATTGGTGTCCGCAATTTCATATTCTCGCGATTTGATGCAAAACAGCGGAATCGCGGAATTAAGTTATAGCGTAAAATAAGGAATTTACAGTAATCAAATGCAATATGTGTTTGTTCGTCAGAAGTCGTTCGGAAACATTTAAAACTTCTTTTTAAGATTCTGAATGGTCTTTAGTCCTGGTGAGTAAATGTTGATCCAGCTAGTATAGGAGAAGGGTTTCTTATTTAGTTTTAAAAGCGATTGTACTTTTTCAAATGTTTCCTCTGTGAACAGAAATTTATTTGAGTATGGAAAATATATAAACCGTACAATGTCCCGAATGCTTTTCCGATCTGCTAACATTACTAACTAGCTAGCTTAATCATTCCATCATTCCATCACACAGGTCATTTTTGGGAGTTGATTTCAATCAACTCTCATATGCAGTTGCTCTGGCAAACCGGAGGTGAAACAGTGTTTAGACCTAAGCACAAATCATAACCACTGACAATACTTGGTACTTTAAAATAATCGATAAATACGATGTAATGTATTCAGAAGTATTTTTAAAGGAATATTATTTATAAAATAATACCTTGAAAATAGTCTTACTGATTTTAAATGGTACGAACAATTCAGATAATTTTGTAGTCGTATGCATTCGGAATACGAAGCTATAATGAACTCTGGCGTAGGAATAATTCCTATAATTACCGTCTTCCTTGGAAGACGGTATAAAGAGTTGAAAAAATTTACGGTCTCCGGGTTTTGCACTTCCTCTCCTTTGTGATTGGTAGGAAATACACGATGTGAAAATTTACATTTATTTCATTGGTTGAAATACTGTTCGGCGCAAGGGAGATAATTTTCTGATGATCTTAACAATTTTCGTAGATTTCAAATCTTAAAAAGTGAGAAAACGAAAAAACAATAAAAATTGTTGCTATGAAAGAAATTCAGGCTTTATTTTTTTTGTACAACTAGTTGAAAGCAATATTCTATAATATCTATTGAATTGGTTTTCTTTTCGTTTTGTATTGTATACAAATACAAAGAATGTAAAAATTTGATACGGTATGGCTAATATCAGTAAACAAGTTTGCATATTTGACATGGTAAAACTAATATCAGTAAAACAAGATGGTGAATGCTGTTGAATAAACTTTGATTTTATTAAAATAATACGACCCTTCCTAAGATCTCTTTTTTCCCCTACTATAGTAGATCTTAACTAACAAACACGTGATACGCATTTCTCGATTTTAGGCACGCATGTTCACGGCACATATAAAAAAGTTCCACATGTAGAGGAAGGCGACATTTATATAAAAAAGAATTAAATTTTCGTTGATAACCCTTTTGCTGTTTAGAGTTTGCTCTAAAGACGGTAAGCTTTTTTAAAAAGCTAAACTTGTATAGTTCATTATAGTCTCATTCAACCAGACGCTCGGCCGTCTCCGTAAATCTCCGAAAAGCAGAGTCGGAGATTTCCGGAGACAGCCGAGCGTCTGGTTGAACGAGACAAGAGTTCAATATTGCTCGGATCCTTAAATATTTCGATTACTGATACATAGTTTGATGAAATTAATTCTATTTATAAATATTACAGAACATGATTCCTATTGGGTTTTATCAAAATTCTTGTCGGAAAACCCCCAAAATTCAAACTGGTATTAGGAAAAAATTAAAACACCCCCTTCCCACTTTGCACATAAAAAAGAGATGTGCAGAGTGGGAAGGGGGTGTTTTTTATTGTTTTTTGTTTGTTTGTTTTTTTAATTTATTCACCTTGATATATTTAGTAATGGGTTTTAAAGATTATTTAAGTAATATGCGAGAAATCCCCTGGGTTATTCTGTAAAATTCGGTCGGGGTGGGGGGGGGGGTGGTTCCATTTAACAAGCACCTGTGCCCTTGCCTTTGAATTTCAGGTAGACAATTTGAACTGTTTTAGTTTAAGCACGTGTTTTTGATTTTATTTTTCTTATATTGTAGATATATGTATTGTCCATATTAAAAAGCTAATCGTCATTTTGCTAATAAATGACCATTTGTGATTCAACCACGATTTTAAATTTAACCAGTTTAAAATCAATCGGAGCAAAATCATTCGGAGAAAAAGAGTTGAAAAGAAAACTTCAAAATTAACCCTACTAAATAATCCATTATTTGTTGATAAATCTTAAGAAGGACATGTTACTCTCATGATATTTTAGAATAGAGTTCGCGGATTCGAATTTATATTATTAATTTATGATGAAATAGAGTGAATCCTACAATACAACATTATGAAGGTCATTTCAGTAAAATGCAACAGGAATTCTAGTTTGACTTGAAGCTCAGTTTGCATATACTGTTTTGAAAATTCTTATTTTTACATTTCTACAAATTATTTATCAATAATGCTTTTAATTAAATGTATTACTTACGAAAATCGAACTGTAGTTCGAACCAAAGAAAGGAAACTGAACAGGCATGGGTATTCTGGATGTTGAACCATCATCATTAGCTTCCATTCTATTATCACCTTCCGTAGAACCAAACGGGTAGAGCAAATTTAGTGGTAGAGAAAATCCAACTTTTGAATTGTAAAGAACAAAAAGTATCACGATTTGTCGACGCAACATTTTCCTGTCTGTTTGCAAAGTATTCTAAAGTTCATTAAGCTTCATATACCTAGGTTATTCATTCGATTTAATTGTTATCTAAATTAAGATCAAACCCTTTTTTTGTTCAAACTTGCTCAGTCTCGCAGAAAAAATTGCAGAGAAAAAAAATATAATTATATTTCGATGCGCAAGGGTGTTTCATGTGTCAAGTGAAATGAAAGTAAGTTTTTAAACTACACAATTTGTACTGTTGTAAAGGGAAGAACAATCCTGGAAAATATTGATTATTTGAATTTTGAATAAGCTTATATAGAGTCTTAGCATGCATTTTTATTTGCCAGTTTTCTGTCAGAAGTTTAATATAAAAAGATTGTAATTGATAAGATTCAATTTCAATTATACCCTCTCCCCTGTAAAAAAAATTTTAAAAAATTATCATTCCATGCAAGTATTTTAATTAAATATGAAACAAAACATTTTAGTTACAAAAATCTAATAGTTGAACATATTTCTTTCATCATGTTTCTAAGAAGTCGGTTGGTTTCCCACACTTTTTCAAAAAAAAAAAAAAAAATTTCTTCACATTCAACAATAGGAAGTATATAGAGCGAATAGTTGCTACAGCACCATTTCACAAGTATATATTGTGTATATTGTTTTGCATATTGTAGTTAAGATATGTTGTTGTTGCAGCTAGCATGAGTCCGATTTTTTATTTAAAAAAACTGATAAGAAATACCCATTATTTGTTTGTTTTAATACGTATCTTTTGTAAAATTCGATTGTCATTAATATAACATATCTCCAAGACAGGGATAAGACAATTTATCTTTATATGATTGAAATGTATGTACAGTTATTTTTATCTATCTTAGCAAATTTCTAAAGCTTTATTCATAACTTAATTCAATTTTGGGGCATAAAAGTTCTTAATCTTACACAATAATTTCTAATTACTGTATTTCATGTTCCTGTTGGAAACAGATTGATAGGTTTTAAAACTGAAGCAAAATTATACTATTTGATTTCATATATTTGCTAGATATTCCATTGTACAGACATTTGTCGTTTGATAAAAGACGTGCTAAGTGTTGAAACGACCTAAACATAATTTGAGCTATAAAAATATTTTTCTATTTCTAATATCTAAAATGGTAAACGTGGGTATGTTTCATCAAAATGTGAATGTCACTTATTACGTGAGAATCGCAAAGTTTTAAAATTCTTTATTTTGTAATCAATGCTCGACTATTGTGTTTTCTTTACATTGGTATTAGATTGTTATTTCAATAAAACCTTGCTTTTATGGTTGATACAATTAATAATAAACACATTGAAACAATTTATCTTGTTTGCCATAAGTAATGCTTGATATATAAGGTATTTTTTTTACGTAAATTATATTGGTAAAGAAAAGCAAGTAACGAGCTATTAATTGTTTACATTACAATGAATTTTAACCTCTGTATTTTGTTTGTAGCTTGACTTTTAAAATTCAAAGTTTGTTTAATCATTCAAAATGCCCAAGTAACTTTCCAAACATGTAAATTAAAGTTAAAAAAACCCAAAATCTAAATATTTTGAGCTCAAATTATGTAGGTCCCTTTCAGAATTTATATTCATAAAAATAACATGCAGAAATATTGTTAAAAATAACTTTCGAAAAAAAAATCCAGTTTTTGCAGTATATCTTTCATTTTTTCGAATGTATAACGTACTTGACCTCCCTCCTTTATTTTACGTGTAATTACAGCCCTTTCCCATTATTTCGCCGACACCTGTGATTGAACGGGAAGGACTTTTTCTAAAAATAGATATCGGTACCGTCTCAATACAAGTTAATCACAATTTCCCCATGTACCCGGTATTGATTTTGTTTACGATAAATAGGAATTGTAAATTTAAACCTGATAAATGTATTTTGCATTTATTAAGATATATTTTAACTAAATATTGTGTAATAATATTGAATATGTCTTATGTTTGCAAAAGCGTTATAATGGAGGCGAAGTCATGTATTACTGTAAGTGCGCTATACCTCCTTATTTTAATTTCTTTCGATCGAGATTTTAAAGGTACATTTATCAAAGTTACCTTTCACACAATGAACAAAGATTTTACCACTTAGCAAGTACTTTTAAAATTTTAAATCAAAGTGCCTTTTATTATTCAACCTTATATAGCTTATTAGAATTGGTACATAATTAATAATTCAAAGTGTTTGCACTTTCAAATTAGAAAAATAACAGAGCCGAATTAAGTTCGTTGTTCTAGACAATAAACGCAGAGTCAAAGGAATGAAGTTATGGGCTAAGCTTTGACAAGAAATATACTGTATGAGAGGACACCATGCAACTAAAGTTAAAAGTTATTAGATGAAAAGAATCTGGTTATGTATTCAGAATTGCCTTTTCTTTTCAATAATTAAGCGAGTCGAACTTCAATTTTATTTCAATCTAAACCTTTCCAATTGAACGTCTTTGTGCGTTTTGCTCGCAAGAGTAAAATTACAAACTTCCATTTATAAATATTCAGCGTCATTCTTTTTAAAATTTACTTTAAATAGGAAACAGATTCACTTTGTTCAATGGCTCGATAGACTACCCTTTTTAAAACATTAAGGCATTATCAAAGAGAGGCGATAGAATTAAAAATAAATTAGCCTATTAAGATCAATAACGCAATGAGCAGACAAAGCAGTTTCCCCCAGTTTTAACATTAATATTTCGGATTTTATTATGGCCACCCGCTTTGGCATTCAACTCAACATTCAGGTATATCGACGACGTATTATCAATTAACAATTGTTACTTCCATACTTACGACGACTCGATATATATCAGTAAACTTGAAATAAAAAAAATACCACAGAGTCTGCGTCATCTGTTTCATAATTGGATATTTTACTGGAAATGGACATTGATGGTAACCTAACAACAAAACTTAATGATAAACGTGATGACTTCAATTTCTCTATAGTCAATTTTCCTTACTTATGTAGGTACAGCAATATACCTTCATCACCTGCATATGGTATTTTTGTCTCTCAGTTAATTCGATACGCAAGGGCATGCTCTTTGTATGAACAGTTTATAAGGCGAGGCAAGCTACTGACAAACAAGTAGATAAAACAGGACTATCAATAGTCTCGTTTGAAGTCATCTTTTCGTAAGTTCTATGGTCAATACAACAACCTTGTCAGCAAATACAATCTTCCACTGGGTCGCATGCTGACTGACGTTTTTCATACTAATTGTTAGACCATAATTAATCACCTAATTGTCTACGGACTTTCCCGTTTTTTCCTGTTACGACAAAGAGCACACGGCGAGTGTGACAGGTCAGCAGAGGATGCTCACTCCTCCATGGCACCTGATCCTACCTCAAGGTCCGTGTTTGCTCTGCTCCTGTTTTGCAATTTCCGTTTGGACTTTTGAATTTGAACACTGTTCGTTATCACCACATGTCATTCTATAAATTACTTTCCATCAGCTCAAATAAACCACTGGGCTGCTTTTGGTATAAATGTCCGTTTGTTCATAATCCGACTTAACTCGATATGAGTTAAGTCCAGTTATTGAGACGAATAGATAAACCAGGCCGTTCAAAGAGAGATAACTCTCAATTGTTTACCAAGTTATCAGATTTCGGTGGTCATCGGCTATTGTAATATCTTTATCGTGCGCAAGGGACCGTGCGCAATAGTCAGCGTCCTTTTCCAAATGTTGCTTCACCAGAGAAGACGTAAATCCAATGATCATGACCAATCTATTTCTAATTCATATCAGGTTATATATTATCTTTTAGGAAATTAATCGGTAAGTGTTTACCTCCAATTATTGTTATCTTTTATCGTTTAAATGTGTCTCTTTAGTAATATTTTGGCTAAATATTGTCACTCGCCAAGCGTTGGTCATCATTTGCATTTGTTTTTAAACACAGGTACTCATCAATAATTTCTTTAACATTATTTATAATCCATTTATCATTATAACAACGTAATTAAGAACGTGTGAGTAGCGTATATAAAAAAAAATCTTGGGCATCCTCTCATTACATTTTTAGTTATCCAAGCCAAAATGCTGAGGGCTAAAAAGTCTAAGCGCAAGTCAACGTCTCCAAATGTGGCTTTGAGTCCAGCCACATCACGACTAGGAAGGAAAAGGACCTCTGGTGCACCGTCTACATTGCCACCTCAAAGTGCTGTCGCTGAACATCCAACTGCACTGCCTCAAGGGGACCCGTCTGCACTGGCTCAAGGCAACGTCTTGCCCCTTAAATGTTATGACTACAATTTTAAGGGTTCTTGTAGTAGACAGCCTTGTCTCTACCTGCATTTATGCATGTATTGTCACAAAATCCACCCAAGAATACATTGCTGGTCATTGCAGTCATCACAATCAGTCAATACCAGGCATAACCCCTCTCAACCAAACCAACCAAATAACGCTTCCTTTCGTCCCAACTTGCACGATCACACCATCCGCTCACGCCAACCATTTCAATACCCAAGAAAAAGATTTATGGGGCCTAGGCACATCTCCAGTTAAGATCAACATTTTGCAAGATTACTTAGCACTGTACCCTGACAGAGACACAGCAATGCTCCTTTTGAGTGCTTTTAGTACAGGTTTTTATTTAAACTACACTGGTTAAAGAATCCCCTTACATCCCAAGAACATGAAATTTGCAGATGTTCATAGCTCAGAATTACTTGCATTAATCAACAAATGAATACATCTTAGTCGCATGGCAGGTCCGTTCAAAAATCCACCAATGTTCAATCTTAGCTGTAATCCTGTAGGAGTTCTGCCAAAAAGGATGGGAGTTGGAGATTAATCACAAACTTGTCTGCCCCTATTGGTAACAGTGTTAATGATTTTTTGATCCTGCATTGTGTTCAGTATCTTATGCGTCCTTTGACGATGCAATAACTACGATCAGTTCTCTAGGTAAAGCTTCATTGTTATGTAAAATGGACTTGTCAAGCGCTTTTCGTCTACGGCCCATTCATCCTTCAGATTTCTGTCTACTGGGATTGTGCAAACAAGGTAAATTTTATATTGACAAGTGTATGGCGTTTGGGTGCTCCATAGCTTGCTCAACATTTGAAAAGTTCTCTTCCTTTTTACACTGGGCATAAGCAAAAAACTGTAACAATCTAAACATAATTCATTATCTAGATGACTTTCTTTTTGCCGGAAGTAGCAACACATCGCATTGATCACAGTTAGCAGTCATTTCAGACACTTTGTAATCAGTTTGGCATACCTATTAACGCAGACAAATCTCAAGGCCCCACTACTAATTTAACCTTCCTGGGATTAGGCATAGAAAATGTTTCACAAACCATTTTTATTCCAGAAGATAAACGCTTTGAGCTTAATCATGCCTAACACTTCTCCTTGAATCAAAGAAGGTTTCTTTGAAACAAATGTAGTCTCTTTGTGGCTCACTCAACTTTGTCGCCAAGGCGCTTCCATTTTTATTCCAGAAGATAAACGCTTTGAGCTTAATCTTGCCTAACACTTCTCCTTGAATGAAAGAAGGTTTCCTTGAAACAAATGCAGTCTCTTTGTGGCTCACTGAACTTTGTCGCCAAGGCGCTTCCTGGTGGCAGAGCATTTTGTCGTCGGTTTTACAATGCAACTATTGGCCTAAGGAAATCTCATTTTACGGTTAAAGTAACCAACTCTATTAGGGAAGACGCTAAGATACGGATTCAATTTTTGGAAAACTACAACAACCAAAAAAACCCCATTCCCTGATTTGGTCTGGTCCAGTAATGATGCTCTTAACCTTTACACCGACAGTTGTGGTTCCTGTGGTGAAGGTGCATTTTATAACAACCACTGGACAGTAAATGAGTGGCCGGACTCCTGGTCTTCTGAACTTCTAAGAGACATTGCATTTCTGGAGCTAGTACCAAAAGTTGCGGCAATTTGGTTATGGCAAAATGTTACCTAAGTGGCATAAGTAGTCAGCTTTAATTGCATGGTTTACACCCATCCAAAGACATTAGAGCGCAAAAAACTTTCCCTATGCTAAGCCAACTTATTTCTGCACTGTCTTCAGTTTGCTCAAATTCTTACGAAGCTACTCTATTTACAACTGCCTTTGAACTAGCATTTTTTGCATTATTAAGAGTAAGTGAATTCACAGCGTCTATCAAAAATACAGTGGTGCTGCATAAGTCAGATGTTCAACTATTGGCAACAGATCTCCGAGTTATTATCAAGAGATCAAAAACTGACTAACTTGGTAAGAGTTCAACAATACAAATTACTTTAAATGCACAAACATCCACATTATTTGCCCATTTGAATCAATATTTAAAATTTAGACCTGACTCACCAGGGCCATTCTTCTGTCATTTAAACTCAACGCCATTAACATCTTATCAATTTACTTCTGTTCTCCACAAGACTATAACATTCATTGGCTTGGACATTACAACTTTCAAATCTCACTCATTTCGAATAGGTGGGGCAACGCATATGTTTTTACAAGGTTTCACTGAGGAAGAAATTAAGGTCAAAGGTCGTTGGAAATGTAATGCAGTACAAACATACATTCGAATTTAATATAGTACCTTGCAACACATATACTTGTTCTAATAGTATGCTAAGTTTGCAGGTTCCAACACTACATTATGGATAATGGGCTCTTCATTGATATTGCACGCCTATGAACATACATTCTTAAACTACAAAAACCAGCATCTCCACTTAAAACACCATAATATCAAGCTGAGATGGTTTGGAAAGAGAGGCATGGTATGGGAAGACGTCGAGCCTTGGTTTCATGAACTGGTCTTCCAGTTCAGCTTTCCGGATGTTCTGATGTTGCATTGTGGTGGTGACAGCATTGGTTGGTACAATGGCCTTGCGTCGCCTTCAAAAGTTCATAAAACTTACAGTTTCCAATATTCTTGCCGCCCGACCCAATTGTAAAATAGTTTGGTCACAGATTTTACCAAGGACATTTTACCAGAATATGTTTTTACATATAGCAGCGGAAAACGCTCGAGTTAGGATAAATAGTTCCTTGTCAAACTTTATTATAGCTAGAAATGGGGGTTACATTAATTACCCGGACTTTCAAAGGTGCTCTCAAACTTTATACCGTGATGGTACCCATCTTACCGACCGTGCCCAAACAGTATTTTGAATGCCATTCAGGGTGGTTTGTTCAAAATTTTACCTGAAAATCTCAAGACTTTACCCCCGTTATCTAGTTAGTGCAGTTGTTTTCCCTTTTATTTATGTAGCGCAGTTTTCTTATGGCTTGGACAAAATTTGCCCGCTTGTGGCGAATGTCTTTTGACAACAGGTAGTTTAACCTGTTGCCTTCAGACATATGGCCGAATTTTGCATGAAGCCCCGCCGCAGATTCTGTTACTTTCCAGTGTCTCTGGCCAATAATATGGGCTTCCGTCATTTTGTCTTTGTCATTGTTTTCTACTTCATACACTTGAAAAAGTCGACGTAGACCATTGTGTGCATGATCCATTGACATTGAAGCTTTTATCATTTACATACATTGAACATTTACTAGGTAACATAATTCAATGCTATATATCCATTTTATTGATGATCTTCAGTGTACGCATCAATTAATTATTTTGAGTTAAAATTAATCATTGTCTCGTTGTTCATTCATCTTTGTGTATCATTGAACCATTGTATATTAATTTTGTATATTGTTCAATTTTAATATGTTGATAAATAAGTAAAGCCATGACAAAAAAAACTGCCAAAACACTTGTTTGTTTTTCTGTTCTGTCGAGATAACATAACAACTTGAAATACAGTGAGAACGCTTCCTGACCACTTGCAATATTAATATATTTCACATGTTCCCTTTTGACACAAAGGAACACTTTATAATTATTTTATTTTACACAAAGTTTGGCTTGGTTATACACATAGTGTTCATTAAAGGTATATATGCCGTTTTTAACGGCATTTTTGTGATGTTGAAAACCAGACCCAAATTTTGTCAGCATGACTAGATATAATAAAGAAGTCTATAGAAAATTTTGCAATTTTTTGATAAATATTAACGAGATACTATAGTCTGTCCCAAGATTTTTATGCAGTACATTTGGCCGATTTTGAATAAAAATACACATGAAAGAAATGCAATTGAAATCGATGAAAGGGAAAATTTCCAAGATATCCTTATTGACACATCATTTCTCACTCATAAAAGAAAACAGATTTCTTACGGAGATTTATAATGGGGAATGTTTACATCTTTTCTCCATTCGGAAGTCACTCGGAGTACCTCGCGCAATTTTTCAACGTTATCATCCGGGTCTGCTTCAATACAAAATCCCCGTAGACATAACATTTTTTAGCCGTGTATTGAAACATGATCAGCTAGAGGGGGCGTTTCAACGGAAATATCTTGGAAATATTTCATACTTTTGAATGAACATCGTTTGAACCCGGAAGTATTTATAAATATCGAGTAATTAAGCAAAATGTGAATCCAGGATATCATGGGACAGAGTATAGCCATAATTTGAAAATGAATAACGGTGATTTACCAATGCATATTCATAAACGATTAACGTTTGAGGTGGATTTGCGCATGTACGCGGGAATAGTAATTCAGAAAAGGATCATGCAGAACGAGCTCGAGGTAATACGACAGGTTTGTTTACAGTTGTTTGAATTCATATAAACAAGTTTGTGTTCCGTTAACTGAAAAAACATCAGATATTGTTGTATTTTATGAGGATGGTTGCGTATCGGTGTCGATGAGGGCTCTTTTGACCATTATTTTCATACATTTGACAATATATAAAAATATTATATAAGACAATAATTTTCGTCATTTTCATTGGCTGAAAGTACATCACGTGACATTCGTCCTTTTCCGATATCGCACGACTCGGCAGTATCAACAAAAATAGGTATTGTAAAGACATTGTACCAACAGAAATTTTTAAATACAGAATATTTTGCGAAATATTCTTCTATCTTTTCCCTTTATCTATAATCTGCGTTGTAAATAATGTCATATGTCAGTAGTGATTATTAAAATAAGGATAGCTTTAATTGGCAATTGATGCGTTTAGTTTTTTAAAGGATAGCAGATTATTTTCACGTTACAATCTACAATGCCGTGAATTTTTAGTATAAATGAAATTCTTGACAGCCATAACTGTGCTGCGAGTGATAATATTATATAACAATTATGGACTTCATTGCACGGTCAATATGTGGTTACATGGACCCATGTCAAGTGATATCGACCTCAGACACAGAAAGTGATATCGACCTCTCAAGCTCGTTCGATATCACATGTGTATTTTAATATAAAATCGTCAAAATCTTGAGATGTGCTGCATAAATATCTTGGCACAGATTATAGGTATAATAACTATCTATTGAAGCTTTACTGTAAATATTGTCATTTCTGGTGCCGTGGTTCTCGAGAAGAAAAGTATTTACGTCTGCATATCTTCATCTTATGGAATTGACACGTGCTTGTGGACAGGACCGTGCACTACCCCCCCCCCCCCCCCCCCCCCACCACACACACTTTTTTTTCTAAAACCCCATTTATTTATTTTTTAAAGTTTGTTTTCGTTAACAACCCCTTTTATGTCCCAGATCGAAAAACAACTAAAATATTACAACTCGATGGCACTTTCTACATGTATTCACACTCGTTCCCCCTTTATAAATAAAGAGAGAAGGTAAGCAACTCCCGTTTGTCTACAACGAGGCACCACCTGGGGAAATCAAACGGATTACTATATCAAAAATCGCTATACCTTTTATGACATCTATTTTCTCTCTCTTCTGAGCATATATATCCTTCGATCGGAAAACTGATATAATAAGCATGCTAAGCCGTATATATTATTCATTAAATTGCCCATTTATCACTCGCGACTCCAATATTTTAAAACTTTCCAAGTAAAGACTACGGAAGTTGATTCCACAGCGGCAACTCTGTTAACGGCCGATTGAAAAAAAAAAGGAGGGTGTAGTCAATGGTTCTGTCCACAAGCACCTGTGGGAATTGTTGGCCCTTGCTAGCTGTTCGCAAATCTCAGCAGAAACTTGAGCAATGAATAAATATCCCTACACTATAAGTGTTTTACGATATGTAGGAAGTGGCACGATATCAATTCTCAATTTTCTGATTTACCCTCACTATCAAGTTATCCTGCTCATTCAGACTATATTCAGTCCCAAGGTATAATCGCATCAAATGATGGTTATAACACCTAAAGGTTAAATGATGTTCATTCAATAGCATAAACAACCTAAGGGTTTCTTTAGCCTACTAAAAATTTGCATTGCAATGAAATACCCGGATAATCACATTAAAAATGAAAGTACAAGTGAGCAAGCTCAAATACCCCATGCTCCCATATACTTGACAATTAATACCCATATTTACCACTCTGAACACAAAAAATAGAAAACAATGAACATTTGGAGCTCGCTTCCCTTTAAAGTAATTATCCATACTTCACAATAACCGTCTGACGTAATTCACGCGTTATTACGTCTTGTCCGTGCCCGATCTAATTGAGACCTAACGTTAAAAGGTGTTTAAAAAAAAAAGAAACCAAGTTGACAAAGAAATTGATTTAAAATATATCTATACTCTGTCCCAAGATATCCTGAATTCACATTTTGCTTAATTACTCGATATTTATAAATACCTCCGGGTTCAAACGATGTTCATTCAAAAGTATGAAATATTTCCAAGATTTCTCCGTTGAAACGCCCACTCTAGCTGATCATCTTTCAATACATGGCTAAAAAATGTGATGTCTATGGGGATTTTGTATTGAAGCAGACCCGGATGATAACGTTGAAAAATTGTGCGAGGTATTCCGAGTATTTCCGAATGATAAAAGATGTAAACATTCCCCATTATAAATCTCCGTAAGAAATCTGTTTTCGTTCCTGTGAACTTTTATGAGTGAAAAATGATAATGTGTCAATGAAGATATCTTGGAAATTTTCCCTTTCATCGATTTCAAATGCATTTCTTTCACAGGTATGTGTATTTTTATTCAAAATCGGCCAAATGTGCTGCATGAATATCTTGGGACAGACTATAGTAATAATTCTGACAACTGCAATCAATTATTAATCATCGGAATGAAAACATGACTGGATTATGTCGATTGCGTACTCGTTTTGAAACTATAGAACGCTTACTTTTTTCCATTTTTCCTGTATAAACATTATTGCGTTGTAAGTTTGAATTTAAACCGAATCTTTGAACATTAATCCCTAAAAGTCCATAAACATACAAAATGAAATCCTGACCGAGATCGATTCCAGTGCATAAGGGAGATAAATACACAAAGGGATATAATTTGACCTACTTGTTAAGCTTGTGTCATCTGTATACTATTCACTTAGCAACGAGCATAAAAATATTTCCCTAAAGATTGTTTTTAGAATTCAAATTATACGCTGAAGAAAAAGTTATTTCATTTTTAGAACAGTCTTTAAAACCAGTAAAAATATTTGAATAGAGGTTTTGTCTTGAAAGCATATCAGGTAATTAGCGTTATCCAAGTATGTGTAAGTCTATTTAACAATAAGCTAAACATGTTTTAAGAGTGATGAAATAATAAACATATTCACAATTTTATTTTTACGGATCTTTATTCAAAATATATAATTTAATGATTTTTACCAAAAACGCGCCCATTGTGATCATGAAAATGCCGGTCCTTTGGGTAATTTTATTTCCAATGATTAAAGGCATTAAGGGGTAAACAATATCAATATTTCAGAGAATTCTGTACGTAAATAAAATAACAAGAGCTTAAATTCTCGTTGAAAATCTGTTTCAGTTTATCTCATTTGTAGGCAAATTTATTTATTTTTAATAAATAAGCAAGTGTAACAAAATTATTTGTTTTGAAAAATTAATACGTTCATTTTAAATAGGATATCAGTCAAAAAAAGATTTTCTAAATGTCTAATTTCAGGTTTAGGCTATTATTCTTTATGTATGAAAAAATCACTATTTTCCGCAATCAGTTCTATATTTAGCAACGGCCCTAGCTTTTATAATTCCGATGGACCAGCCAACTGGGTAAAATATCATAAGTTATACAAGTTTGACAAATATGAAAAAATTCTGTACGTATTTTATTTATCTAGTGGGGTATGGATCATTACCTAAGAGGACTACATGTATCGTTATGTGACGAAAATTCAAAATTCAAAAGAGTCGCCCCCCCCCCCCCCCCCAAAAAAAAAATAAAATTGAATGGAATCAGAATTTTCTGGTAATATGCAAATCTACACATTGTGTCTTTAGAGACCTACAAAGTTTAACGAAATTCCGTGTAGCAGTTTAAGGGCATTGGAAACGAAGTGCTCCGGAAAAAAAAAATCCTTACCTGCAAGTTCTCTTTTATACAGCGAATTTCAGTTAATTCGGAGTTTTCCCCAGCAAGACGAACTCTTTAGTTTATTTGGGTAATAAAAACTGCGTTTCAGATGTAAATTTACAAAATGTCACAGAGATGAAGTGACATCGCTCTACATCGACTGGCAGGTTTATTTCAGCTTCCAAAAAGAGAAGAATTGATTTATTTAAAACAAACAACGTGAGGAAAATTATTAATGACCACTCGTATTCATCCAAAGTGTGTGATCATAGTGATAATGACTCTGACATTGAAGAGTGTATAGTTGATGACAACAAAGAGAAGAATTACACATCTAGTGATAGTTTAGATGGACAGATTGACCATGTTCACGATGAAACAGAAATAAGCTGGCGACAGGGTAGGCGAATAGTGGAGTTGGGCTTTATTGTAGACAAACTCTCGGAAGGTTGTTCTGTTTGCCATGCTCAAGTGCCTTTGAATTCAACCAACACGGTACACGAGATACGTTACGGGTTAGGCATCTTATTAACCATCAGATGTGCCCTTTGTGATATGGAAAGAAGGTTGTTCCAACTGGGAAAAGACATAGTGGGCCTAACGAACTTCAGGGACAAAGAACTTGGGGGGTTAACAAAAAGTTTGTATTAGGTGAAAAATGATGTATAACATTCAATACATAATGTTCTTGAAGAAGTATATTTTTGTTTATCCAGTAAAAGAGTACCTCAATATTTTATAACATCTCCTGCATCTTTATTATTCATTTTTTTTTTCATACAATCATTGTGTTTTGAATTCAGGTATATTACATACTGGTATAGGGGAAACAAAGGTGTCAAACTTATTGTCCACACTGAGCATTCCACCCTGTTCCAAAACAACACTGAAGATTCCACCACCGTTCCAAAACAACACTGAAGAAAAGAGAAACAGAAAAAGGTCATGTGGTTGAAGATATAGCTCATTCCAGCTGTGCTGATGTCAGAGAAAAAGATCTCGCAAAGTAATTTGAATTAAAATATCCAGAAATCATGTAATAACGGAAAGTGCTTGATTCATGACTCATGTAAATGTTGCACAAAATGAGATGTTCAAAAGATACATTGACAACATGGTACGAATTGTCAAGACAAGATCATACATTTATTATTCATTTTGTATTTTAGAGAATCTTTAGTATCTGCAACGTTTGATGGTGGCTGGCAAAAGCGTGGATCTCAAATCCTACAGTAGCTTATCTGGTATATAATAATATTGATCCTATAATTTACTGTGTAAAATAAAACAATCTGTTTATCAGGATGTAGACATTTTACATATGTGTAAACATATACAATTACTACTAGCAGTAACAGGTGTATAATGGGGAATACCCTAGATGATTTATTTCTTTTCCCCAAGCCATGCTGCTTTCAAAATCAAATTACAACATTTTGTGTATTTAAAAACATAATCATTTGTCTCACTTGTTAAAAAATTGCTCCATTAAAATTTATTTTTGCTATTTTTTTTTTATATATATTCCATGTGAAATGGAAAATATATATTTTTCAAAAAGGATGGAAAGGCGGGTTTTATGTGTCAGTTAATGCCTTATTATATCATATCAATTAATGAACGAATTCTTAAAACAATTGGTGGAAAAACCAGGAAGTTGCTAATGCCCTTAAAAAGAGTTCAGCTTACAAAAATGACAATAACAAACCGTCAAACATTTCTTTACTTAGACAGTAAATGGCCGAAGTTCCCCAAAACAATGGAATAGGACTTTTCTGATTATATGCATATCTACACAGTACCCACTGTGTCCCAGATCCTTATTAAGTTTAAGAAAACTCCGTGCAGCGGTTTAATATTAAGAGGAGTTACACTTACAAACAAACAGGCTTGTCGGACTTTAAGTTCTCATAAGGCATCATATGCATACCATCAGGAACATTTCCATAGAAAGACGCCCTTTGGCATGCATATGGTATGTAGGAAAAACTGAAACTTTCAAAAGAGTTGCATACAGATTTGGCGTTAGCAAAGGGACTCTCCACTAATATGTTGCAAAATTCAATGCAGTGTTTAGAGACCATCATATTTTCCAGCAACCCATTTCTTGGCCAAGAAACGAGCAACAATTCAACAACATAGCAGGGGTTGTCTTGGTAGAGAAGAATTTCCATGCGTTATGGGGGCTCCAGATGGAACATATATTCCGATAAATGGACCCTCAAACTACAGATTCGTACATATGCAGGAATGGATATCTAGCCACGCATCTTCAAGTTTGAGACAGTGATCTGAAGTTCTTGAATGTCTTTTCTGCCTATCATGGATATGTGCATGATACTCGGGTGTTCAGAAATAGCCCCTGCATGAAGCTCTTCGGGAACTCCCTCCAAAGTTCATCTACTTTGACGCATTTCGATACAATGGACATCTCTTTTTAGGGAGAAAACGTTTCAAAAACGCCCATATTCCCGAGTAGGCATAGAAAGATAATTTGGCCTATTAAAAGGTAAATTTAATAAACTGAAATTTTTAGACGCATAAAGTTGGAATTCCGAGCCTTATTGTTGCATGTTGTGCACTACACAACTTCATCATGAACGAGAACATTGAGAACACAGATATCGAAGTTGAAATAGATCAGGTAGGTGAACATTCATGTATGATCTTGCTGAGGGAGAAAGTGTTTCTGGTCAATGCATACGACAAAAGATCATGTACTTGCTAGCATGAAAGACTAGCTAGTTTGTGTTTATGTATGTGTTGTGCTTGTTTTTCTGTAGAAATTACAACAAGTGTCAACAATAACAAGAGCTAGGTGATTTTACTAGAGTCCTCCATGTCTTTTTTGTGTAATTATGTTTGAAGAAAACATACTTGAAAACTCTGTCTTCAAACTTATCAACAAAAGCACTGCCTCATGGGTCCATTTTGGATCTAATTTCTACTAACATTTGTATTGATAGGATCATTCGCCACAAATTAAAGTATCCTTGAAACTGTGATTTTCACTTTATGCACGAAAATTTATAGCCACGAATATTAATGAAACCACAGTATATAAATTACCCAATCTTTGACATAAACTTAACACTTCCCCAAAATATGTTTTAACTAAACTATGCCAAAATGTTGCAATCTGCTACATCAGAACAATTAGAGTGCAACTTGCTTTACACAAATCAAGTTTTTGATTGCTTTGCAACCAAATTGACGAAAGTTACAATCCAATTATTAGTAACTGACCAGTCAAGCCCAAAATCTACTCCTTCTGTGTTTGAATTCCAAAATCTGGAAGAAAAATTCCCAATTTATTGTTATTACAATCTGCATTTAAATCGTTATCATAAGGACCCAATTTCCTGTTAAACAATTGAAAAATATATCCCACTGACCAATCATCAAAACAAACCTTACTGTAATCATCGGCACATTCACTCTGATATCCCAGAAATCCCTGAAAAGCTTGTCCAGAATAGAAGCGGTTTGAACCTTCGTAATGCGTCCTGTTGTTTCTTTTCTTGGCTCTGAAAAAAGCTTGCGTAACATAGTAACGTCATCAGCGTCGTCAGTAATAGGGTCATCTTGATACTCTTCATCCCACCCGTTCTTGTTTGCAATATATATAATTTTATTTTTTTTATTCCAGCCTTTTACAACACAATTTAAGATGTCAATAGAAGACTCAATATTGTTATTTTTCGACAAATTTACGCTTTAAAATGTTATTTCTCCCTCCATGTTAATTTCAAACTGGACCTTATTCCTTATTACTTTTAAACTTAAAGTCCGGTACCTTTCTGTCTGTTTTCGAAGTCAAGTTCAATTCGCTGACAATTTCATGGTTTTTTGTGTCCTCAGTGCTCTCTCTAGCTTATCAGAAAAAAAATGTCTGATGCGTCTGCAGTAGTAAAATTTTCCAGGACCTGCATGGACTCACTCTGGTTGTAAACTTCTAGGCACAACATGAAAAGCTCGCTCTTCTATACCAAGTGAAAATTTACCTTTAAGTTTTAAGATGAAGTTAAATATGTAAAATTGTTAACGGATGACAAACCGCAATGGGTTTAGTTTATCTTCAACGTCTGAAAAAGTATAGAAAATATTATAAATTCAGTGCTTTTTCCCTATGTGACCAAATAAGCCTTCCCCACTGGTCCTGAACCTCTGGCCCAGGGTGATGAATTTCACAAACGAGGTAAACCTTCATGGACTTCACAACCATGCATTCAATTTATCTCCTCCTGCTGTTGAGAAGCAGAGAATGTAGAGAACATTTTCTAAGATTTCATACATTTTCACTATATGGCCTAATTACCTCCGGCCTATGGCCTTGACCTCCTGACACAAGGGCCATGATTGCATAGATGGCTTATAAATAGATAACTATTTATTAAGATTTTCAGGTCATCTGAGTTAGTCAGGTGATCTATTGCAATTGGTCTTTGTCTGTCGTCGTGTGCGTCCGTCATCCATCGTCCGTTAACAATTTCTTGAAAGCTACAAGGCCAATCATTCTAGTGTTTGAAGCATGTCTAAAATAAGAGAAATATATAATGGTAAAATTTATGACTGTACCAATCCCAAGGCCTTTTGAGTGGGGGAAATAACAAAAAAGGCAATATTTTCAACAACAGGGCCACCGGCGTTTACGGTCACTTGAGTACCTTGGCAGTAAAATGGACCTGTCAGTCAGTCTGAAGTTTGCATTTTTAATTTTAATTTTGAGTCTAAATTCTTCTAACAAGTAACCGACTTTTATTCTTTGACGTTTGCAAGCATCAATTCCTTAAATTGGGAAGCGGGGGAGGCAAGACTCAGAATAATATCGGTTTATATATACCCTAGCCCCAGGGGACAAAACTTGTAAACTTTTGGTTAAAAGAGACTTTCTTTATAATTTTCTCAGTTTCATTTACATGTAAAATGCACACAAGATTACAAAAGCACAGGAAATTAAAGTAGATTTCCTAGTCAGAACCCCTACCTCGGGGGACATGAAATTTATAATTTTGGTAGAGGGCTTCCTGATCTACAAAATTATGAATTCAGTTTTCTTTACAGATGTGTGGGAGTAGAGAAGATAATTTTAAACATTATATGCATTAACACTATACATCCATTTTGGCCCCACCCTAGAGTCAAAACCCATACTCCAGGGGACATGAAATTTACAATATTAGTAGAGGACTTCCTGGTTAACATAATTATGAAGTCAGTTTTTCTTACAGACGTGTGACAGTAGTGAAGAAGATTTTTAAACACAATATGCATTAACACTATATATAGCCATCTTGCCCCCCCCCCCCCCCCCCTTTACGGCCTGACCCCCTGGACAAGGGTCATGAATTTCACAATTTATGTAGAGGAGTTCATGGACATCATGCATTCAGGTTTTTTTCCCACATATGTGGGATTAAAGAAGAAGATTTTCTAAGATTTAATACTTTTTTACTATATGGCTATACTGGCCCCGCCCTAGGGCCTAAAGGGTCGTGAATTTCACAATTTTGTTACAGAACTTCATGGACATCATAACCATGCATTCATATTTTTTTCCACATGTGTGGGAGTAGAGAAGAAGATTTTTGAAAAGTTTGCTTTTTTTCATATTTGGCTCCGCATGTGGCACCTCAGGGGTGGTAGAGCCATGAATTTCACAATTTAGATTCCTCTTATCATAGAGATGCTTCTCACAAAAAATGTAGTTTTCAAGAAGTTGAAAATGTAAATTGTTAACGCACGGACGCACAACGACGGACGAAAACAGATAGCAATAGGTCACCTGAGTAATCTCAGGTAACCAAAAAATACACTTGAATTGCTGATATAAAACATTTTCGCACATAATATATATATATATATATATATATATATATATATATATATATATATATATATAAAATTTTAAAAATGATAATAAATATTTTATTTGGTATATTATCCAGCTTCATTATTACGAGGAGAAACAAAAAAGATGCTCGAGGAACCTGTAATCTGATTTTACTGTTGCCATATTGTCCTTACCCAAAATGCTTCATGGACATGGACATAATTACCATTCAATTAGTTTTTCTCAAATTCATATGGAAGTAGAGAGGAAGATTTTCTACGATTTAATACATTTTCACTATATTGTCATATTGGCGCCGCCCTAGGACCAAAACCTCTGACCTGTACGTGCCATGGATTTTACAATTTAGGTAGAGGGCTTCATGGACATCATAACAATGCATTTAATTTTTTCCCCACATGTGTTGGTGTAGAGAAGTTGGAAAAAAACTAAATGCATGGATATGATGCCCATGGTTTATGAAGCCATCTATACCATAATTGTGATAATCATTGTCCCTGTCAGATGTTCAGTTCCTAGGACGGGGCCAATATGGCTATATAGTGAAAATGTATTAAATCTTTAAACAAATCACTTCTTCTCCCATATATATTAGAGGAAAATGTATGAAAATCCTCTTCTTTACTCCCTTAAATATTTGAGAAAATGACCAATGAAGCCCTTTACCTGACTTGTGAAATTCATGGCCCCTGTATCAGAGGTTCAGGCCATAAGCCCGGGCCAATGTGGCCATATAGAGTGGAAATGTATTAAATTTACATTAATTATCTCCATCCAATTCATTTAGAACGTAGTTTTCTCCATTACTATTTTATTGTAGCGGACTAATGCATAGCGAAAACAATATTTGTGCTTTTAGGAATCTAATTAGAACCATCTGATTATCGTGTGTTGGCTCATTAGTGTAGTACTTGTCTTGAAGACGTTGAAATTTTGTTGAAAACCGTCAACTGATATGTTCACATGCGAAGACTTGATTTTAATCAGACTGGCTATAATCTCTAATTTTCGTTGTAAAAAACTGTTATCGATGGTCTACTATTAGTCCGAAATATCCAAAATACAAAATACAATTTTGACATTTGATTTTACATGCCAGGAAAGTGTTACATGCCACTAAAATGTTTTCCAGTCTACTATCTGTTAACTTAAAGCGTCATTAAGGAGTAAATGACGTCATAGTAAGATTTGTAGCGAGATCGGCTTCTCGCTTTTATTCAGTGTTTCTTCATTGATACATCGTCTGTTTATCCCAGGCTCCGGAATCATGAAACTTTCTTAAATTTAAGTTAGACTTTTGACTTAAATCTGAGATTTACACTTAGTTAAGATTGCTTACTTAAGTGGATCACAAAACGATCTAAGAAAAAACTTAGCTAAGATTTGTCTGAACCGAAATGCCTGTAGGCTGAAACGTATAGGACATGTCGAAAGGGGGCGCAAGGGTTTGTCTTTAATGCGAAGGTCATACTTTGTATACAAGTGGAAGAAGTCGGAAGAATTCTTACCTGCGATGGCATGAAATTTCCTTTTCACGTTTAGGGCCTCCTGTCCGGTTGGAAAGCGAATGAATCGTCCGGCATATTCGGTGATAGCCGAGGCCACTCTCCGGATGCATCGCCCAGCCGTGGTCTTCGATACATGTACAGCATCTCCAACAAGCTGGTGAAATGCCCCAGTAGCCACAAACATCAGAAACACAAGTAGTTGCAGCATTGGTGGCAGAGCCATCGACCTCCTCGTCACATAACTCACTCTGTCGGCAATCATGTCACATAGAAAGATGATTGTGGGTCGTCGAAAACGGTACCTTTCGTAGAGTTCGTCTGTTCGCATCTCCAGGGGATTCAAACGGTCGCGAAAAACCCGAGGACGAGGGAGCCGCCTTCTTGTTGATCATTCCTTCGCAAAAATCCAACCAGTGCCGCCATCTTGAACTTACTTAGTAACAATCCTTATACTTAAGTCTGCCTAATAGCAGTCTTAAAATTTAAGACAGTATTTCAGACTTAACTCTAAGTAATTTTTTGTGATCCACTTTAAGAACAATCTTAAAATTTAAGTGCAAATTTATTGACTTAAGTCTGACTTAAGATTTAAGACAGTTTCATGATCCCGGAGCCTGGAGAATTTCACATGAACAGAAACAAAAAACCTACGGAGATTCAAAATGGGATATGTTTACATCTTTTTTTCCATTCGGAAGTACACCTTGCACAATTTTTTAACGTTACCATCCGGGGTACTTGATTTTGTTTACAATGCAAAATCCCCGTGGACTTTCTATTTTTGGTTGTGTATTGAAACCTGACAAGTTAGAGGGGTGTTTCAAAGGGTAAATCTTGGATTTTTTCACACTATTTGATGAACATCGTTTGAATCCAGAGGTATTTATAAATATAGAATATTTTAAGAAAATGTGCGGGAAAAATAACTTGGGACAGAGTATAAAATGGCCCCGGGCCACGAACGTTGAATTTCACTCAACTCAAATATGAGTAGAGTAAAATTTATTCTACTCCACTGAGTTTCGACTAAAAAAATGGGTCACGAACACCAAAGAAACTCAATTCAACTGAGTGACAAAACTCTGTATAGAACTCGGGTAACTTTTAATGACATAAGCGGTCATGCATGAAAAAAAAATATATTAAATTATAATTGAATAATAAAATCATTTGATATCTTATTTGATTTCGTTTTTTTTTTGTTTCAATGTATGAAATATTATAGCATTGAATCATGATTTATTGAAAGAAAAAAAACGCGCGTTATGAAAATTTGTATGCACACATCGCTGCAGTTATGAGACTGTATCTTTCAAAAAATCATGGTTTAATGCTTATATTTACATTTTTTTTTTAACTTCTTGCCTTGTGTGCAAATGAGATTTATACCTTAAAATTCCTATCTTATCCAAAGGGTAAGTTCATATTCGCGGGTATGATAAGGCAACTCTCAGCGATCGATTGAGTAAGAATTCCTCTGATCGATATGACGTCACAATAAGCAGCATGATGTCATATTTTAATCAGAAACATGTCAATTTTAACTTTATCTCTGGTTTAAATTAAAAAAAACCACAGGCGTAAACTGTCACTAAAAACTCTTTTAACTGAAGATATCTTCGATTTCTCTGTATTACGTAAGTAGTATAAGCCCCCTAGATAGGGGGGTCTCAACTGACAGCCCCCAATATGGGGGGGTCAACTGAGTGCACTTTTTTTGTAAACAACAATATACACATTGTTGTTATTTTCCATGTGTTCTTCAATAAAACTATTAAAAAACATAAAAAACTTGTTTTTTCATAAAGTTGAGAATATAAACCTTCACAAAAAATTTGATTGCAAAAAGATTTTTAAAACACAATTTGTCAAACAAATTTTCATGAAGTGACGCCCATTCTGAAACACATTTAAATACTAATTTCGATTTCTCTGTTGTTGATAAACTTTTTTGAACTCTGAACCCAGTTTAACCCAATCATTTTTATGTAGTGAGGGGAATGAAGTGATACTGGTGTTTATAATTTTATTTTGCAAGTAAATGAAAACAGCTTTTCGAAAAATATGGGTGGCCCTTAAAAGGGCCGGGGGTTTTCTTTCTCTCCTGGCTCTACTCTTCCCCTCGATGGCGGCACAGGGGGCAGGGATTGATGTGTCTGTAGATCCCAACGATACATTGGCAGCAGGTCCGCTGAGTGGCGCAGGATTTACATTTGATCTGGAGATGTGCATCCTCCTCCAGGCACACCACACATTGCCCCCGCTTGTCCTGGGCCTTGGTCCCCCAACTCGGGACAATAGTCAGGTGCCTCCTGGGGTTCTCTGGATTCCTCGAATGTTCGTAAATGAAAGGCTCCTCCTGATCGGCAATCCTGACCGTCCTGTTTCGGCTCCTAGACCGGCTGCGGAGGCGCTGCCTCAACTGCTCCACAACGGACTGGAGGCTAGGGGGTGGAGGGACGGGCCGATTGGGGGGATTCCCAGGGGGAGCATCTTCTGCCCCAATGGTAGTGGTTACGGGCTCCGATCCGTTGACTCGCCCGTTAATGATCCGGATGATGCGCCTTGGGTTAGAATTGGTAGAGCCCCCTGTAACGGTATGGCTTCTGTTCCCATTGACGACAGTAACCGATATTTCCGGAATCTCTAAGGAAGGCGATGGTGTAGGATTCACTCTCACAACAGTGGTCGGTGGTGGTGGTGGTGGTGGCGACGCTGGTGGAGTGTCGGGGATCACTATGGTTGGAGAACTCCTGGGGCTCACTGGCGGAGATGGGTCAGGACTCGCGGGGCTCTCGTCGGGGATCACTATGGTTGGAGAACTCCTGGGGCTCACTGGCGGAGATGGGTCAGGACTCGCGGGGCTCTCTGGTACCCCAACTGCAGGTGCAGAGGGGGGAGACACCCATCTTGGTCGGGTGCGGGGCGACAAGTCGGCGTTCTGGTCTTCTTCTTCGGTATTATTACTGTTTCTCTTTCTTAACCTCCCTCTCTCCTGGCTGGTTCCTGAGGAGGTTCCAGCGGTGGGGGCAGTTACCGTTCCATCCATATAGTACACCTGCCCCAAGGAGGTGTTTGGTCGAATAGTGATGGGGCTGCTCACTGCCGGGCCTGGAGGTCTTAAAGGTGCTGAGGAACTGCTGGGCACTGTCGGCGCTGGAGGTCTCAAAGGTGCTGTCGATGAACTGCTATGTTGTCCAGGAATGTTTTCTCGCCTGAAATTGGTTCCGGTGTAGCGGACTGGAGTCTGAGTGGTGGCAGTCTCATCCTCAGGCAGGCCGACAACTGGTTCCCTAGGGTTTTCGGGAGGTTCAGTCACGGAAAGAGGTCTATAGGACGCTCTAACATATCTCTGGCCTTCTTCATCCCAACGGTAAATCCAATGTTCTACAACGCTCCTGTGATACATCATTGAAGGAAAACGAGGTACATTGATAAAGCTCATCTTCTTGCGATCTGGGAACGATCTATCCGATGAGTGAAGAGCTAGCCAGAGCGCGCTCGTATTTAAGCCTATAGAGCGGACGTCAAAGAAAGCACCCTACTTGCCCGGATGCCGCTCGAGTAAAAATAGAATGGCGGAGCGTAAATGGGCTAAATTTGTGCTTTTGACGATTGATATTTCTTTCTTTTTAATAAAACGTTCGATACGATTTGAAAAATATTTGATTGAGATTAATTTATTCACTTTAAATCTATCATTCGATACTTATTTTAAAGGGATAGGGCATCGTCATATTTAATTATAAAGAAAATAAGACCCAAGACGGAGTCGAATCTGAGTTTCACAACATTGTTTAAAATTTTTTCTATCCATTCCTGATGGAATTTTTTCCACAAATGAGACCTTTTTAAAAAGTAGAGATCGTACTCTATCCAATAAAATCGTTCCTGTGCATGAGCGATCAATATTTCGTAAATGACAAAGATTTTAATACCGAACCTATAGCACTAAAAAATAAAAACATAAGATAAACATCATTGAGAATTGTTAATCCCTGGGATCACTTGTGCCTTTCTCGGGCTATTGTGGTGGCCCGATTACACAGTCAGAAACCCCAAGAGTCTGAGACTCTTCGAGAATGGCAAAAACAATGGACTCGAATGCGTAAAGGGGGTTTTGAAAGTGTAGATCAGAAACAACAAGCCATAGAACTCGTGAAACAAGCCCATTGTGACCCTAACCAACCTTGTGGACCACAGGAATGGTCCAAATTACAAGAGGCATTACTTCCCCAATACAGACTGAAAATATTTCAATTCAAAACGGGGTGTTCTTTAACTAAATTAGAACCCCTTTACAAAGGGAAAGGGAAGGGAAGGTGTTTAAACATTTTATTAGACGACCAACATTACGATGCCATTTTGTCTATGCCAGGAGTGACCGCTAATAAATACTATTGTGATGATTGTGATGTAGGGTATAGCCACATTTTAGAGCATCGGACTAAGTGCCTTCATCGATGCTCTTTTTGTTTAGGAAACCCTCCTTGTATAGCCGACGGCAGTAGCATTTATTGTGAACACTGTAAGGGTTATTTCAAAAACGCCCCTTGTTACCAGAGACACTTACAGCCCTACAGTTCTAAAACTAAAAACACGGTATGTGATTTGATGGATCGATGCCCTCAATGTCAATGCTGGATGACTAAAAAGTTATTGGCGTATCACAAATGTGGGGGACAGAAACAGTGTAAAATTTGCAAACAGAAAGTGGACAAAGACCATCGGTGTTACGTTCAAATTAAACCTCCTAAGAAAAAACCAAAGAAATCATTGGATTTGTACATTTATTTCGATTTTGAATGTACTCAAGAAAAAGGAATTCATGTTCCTAACTTATGTGTGGCTCATCGGGTCTGTCAACATTGCGATCACTTACCGGTAGACCAACATTGCCCCCACTGTGAAGCTTTAGGGTCTCGTCGACACGTGTTCCGTGGACCCGACACTTTAAAACAATTTATGGAATGGTTGTTTCAGAGTCAACCTCACTCCACCCAAAAAAATCAATGTCAGCTTTTACATCAGGATGCCGTGGTCATAGCTCATAATTTCAAAGGGTACGACGGACAATTCATTTTCAATTATTTGGTGCATAGGGCTTGCATTTCTCCCTCGGTCATCATGAACGGAACCAAGATTTTATCCATGCAAGCCTGTCGATTGAAATTTCTGGATTCTTACAATTACTTACCTTTTGCTTTATCGAAAATGCCTTCGGCTTTTGGATTTCAAGAATTAAAAAAAGGATATTTTCACCACTTTTTCAATACCGAACAAAATCAACATTACGTGGGACCCTATCCCCCCGCCTCTTACTACAATCCCGACGACATGACTACTTCTGGGCGTAAAGCCTTTTACCAATGGTACCAGCAACAAAAAGGCAAAGTGTTTGATTTTCAAAAAGAATTTTTAGATTACTGTGTGTCGGATGTGGACATTTTACAGCGTTGTTGCGCTCAATTCAGAAAGACCATTCAAAGTCTGGTTCAAGTGAATCCCTTTCAAGAAGCCATTACTTTTGCCAGTACTGCCAATTTAGCCTACCGGAGAGGATTCATGCCCGAAGATAGCATTGCTATCGTTCCTAATCTCGGATACGATCCCGCCCGACAATTTTCCGTGAAAGGGTGTCGGTGGCTAGCTTGGATGAGTTGCGACGGACGAGTCATTCGACATGCTAAAAATGGAGGAGAAATGCAGATAGGCCCCTATACCGTGGACGGATACGACGACGCCACTCGCACCGTGTACGAATTCTACGGATGTTATTGGCACGGGTGTCCTACCTGTCATCCCGAACTAGAAACTCAAACTCATCCCCATCGATCCGATTGTACCTACGGGGCTTTGTACCAACAGACTTTAGTGCGAGAACATGAATTAAGAGCACGGGGTATGAAGTGGTCACTGTATGGGAACACGAGTTTGATCAGGAAATTAAAAACAATCCCGATTTAGAACACTTTTTACAGACTCTTAGTTTTCAAGATCCTTTGAATCCCCGCGAGGCTTTGTACGGGGGGCGGACAAATGCCACACGATTGTTTTGTAACGAGGGAGACATGAGATATGTAGATGTGTGTTCCCTTTACCCTTACGTGCTCAAATACAAACCTTTTCCTATGGGCCACCCAGACATCATCACTAAAGATTTTCAGGATGTTCGTAGTTATTTCGGATTAGTTCAGTGTCGGGTCTTACCCCCTCGAGGACTGTATCATCCCGTTTTACCTTATCGCACGGGAGGAAAATTATTGTTTCCTTTGTGTCGCACCTGTGCCGAACAACGTCCACAGGATCCCCACTACCGATGTTCACACACCGATTCTGAACGTGTCTTGACCGGAACCTGGGTGACCAGCGAACTTCAGAAAGCCTTGGAATGCGGATACCAACTACAACACATTTACGAAGTGTGGCATTTTCCTCAGAGCAGTTGTAATCTATTTCGAGGCTACATTGATACCTTCTTGAAAATCAAGCAAGAGGCTTCAGGATATCCTCCCGATTGTCAGACCGAGGAACAACAAAGAGCTTACATGAACGATATTTTTAAACGAGAGAAATTGGTACTAAATCCTTTAGAAATCGAGAAAAATCCCGTGAAGCGTACCATTGCCAAATTATTCTTGAATTGTTTGTGGGGTAAATTTGCTCAACGCTTGCAATTACCCAAAACTGAATATTTGAGGGACCAGGAACAACTGAATAAAATGTTACAAGACACTACTCTTCAAATTAAAGGGGTACAACTTTTAGATCATCCCGAAACACCCCAATCGGACATGATTTTAATTAATTACGTGGAAAAACAAGATTTCATCGAAGATTGTCCTTTTGGCAACGTGATCTTAGCCGCTTTTACCACGGCTCATGCTCGTTTACATCTGTACGAGACTTTAGAACAATTAGGAGATCGTGTTCTTTATTTCGATACAGACAGTATTATTTATCAACACGTGGAAGGACTGTTTAATCCCCCTATTGTGAATAGTTTAGGAGGATGGACCGATGAACTGGACGGAGGCCACATTGTGAAATTCATGTCGGGAGGACCTAAAAACTATGCCTTTGAAACCAACACTGGAAACACGATACAAAAAGTCAAAGGCATTACTCTGAATTATCGAGCTTCTCAAATCGTTACCATGGAAGCCCTGGAACAAATGATTTTTAATGAATTGGAGGAGGTGACCGTTAACTATCCTCACAAGATTCAGCGAAGTAAAACACATCAATTGTTTACTCGTCCTTTGTCCAAGAACTATAAAATAGTGTACGATAAACGGCAAATCATTGAACATTTTAAGACACTTCCCTTTGGTTATTAATTGTGTTATTGAATAAAAAATGAACCATTCATTAGTGTGTCCTTTAAAAAAAAAATAACGAGTTTTTTTTAAAAACAGTAACCATTTATTTTTGAACAACAAACAACATATTTACAAAGGCAAATGATTATGAACAACATTGGGTTAATAACTTTAAAAATATGTCTGAACAATGTCTTTACAATAGTGTTTTTTTTCACATTTCTTTCAGTTTGTCCAACACTTGACAAATCTGTAAGAATTTCAACAGTTCACTGTCTGTATTGACGATTTTCTTCAGTTTCCGATAAGACGCGATTTGCAGTTTCAGTTTCATTTTTCTGATTTTCATTCTCTTCTCTTCCTCTCTTTCTTCTTTCTCCTCTCTCTTCCTTTTCCTCTCCATTTCCCTATAGACGGCACATTCCTCCATCACTTTGCTCAGCTTTTCTTCTTCCATTTCTTCTTCTTCGCTTGTTTCATCATCACTACTATCCCCCCATCTGTCGGAGGCTAAGTCTTCCTCACTGGGCTCCCCTTTGTCATTTTCTTCTTTTGCTTCTTTTTCTTTTCTTTTTTCGTAGCTCACTTCCCACATGGGGGGGGGGGGGGGGGGGGGTGTTCAAAAGTCCCATTCCACCCAAAGGGTTGATCCGGAATGTCCATGGGTTGTTTTGTTTCCATCTTGTTTGTTTTCTTTGTTTTACTTTGATGATTGGCCATTTGCAAGTGAAACTCAATGTTCAAAGCACCTAGCTTATATACTATGGAAACCGGTTGGAGCCAGTTTTTTACCTTCTGAACACCTGTGCACGTGACGTCATTACTTTTTTTCCGCTTCTAACGGCCGTTGGATGACGTCGTTTAAGAGTGCACTGAATTCCAGTCCATACAATTTTGTTGATACGTTTTACAAAATTGTCCTTTATGAGATTTAGGTTTACGATAGTGTTCATGAAACCATTGTCTCACATATTTGTCTGTCTGTTTTGGTTTCCAACCTTTAGGAAATAAATGATTGAAGACTTGAGGCCCTCTTCTACGGCGGTGATTTAAAAAATACACACAATATTGTCCGCACACACTACTGTCGTAATCTTGATAACGATTTTGATTATAATTCATGTGATGACCATTTTTCTCTATAAATTCTTTGATTTCTTGAAACAGGGGAGGAAGTCCGTAAGAATCAAAATATTCTACTGTTCCCCCATTCAGATACAAACACACCCAATGAGATCCGGGCTGATCGTGAGGGTCCGTATTGATGACGATGGCCTTTTGTTGAGGTGTTAAATGCTCTGGAATGAAATCGAGGGGGTAAACCCCTCCAAAAGAGGATCCTAAATCTCGAGATAAGACCTCTTTCAGTTGAAAAGTATCCATGTTTTTAATAATCGATATTCACTTCTCTCTGTTTGTTGATTTCCAATAAGTTATCAAATTCAGCATACACTAAACAGTTGAGGGCTTCGGGGGTATCTTCTCCAAATTGAACTTCGATTCTCAAATTTCCCGTTTCGATGAGATGAAATTTGTCTAGTTGTGCTTCCTGATCTTTGGTGAAATCGATGCACCACAGAGTGTAACCGTCTTTATATTCTTCATAGGTAAGGTCGGGGGCCCAATCGGAACCAAATTTTCCTAGTCCTTGATACAAACTCAGATAAGATCTCAGATACAAGTCGTTGTTGAAATCAGGTTTAAAGGGTCTGGTCGATATGGTTTCTCCGTTAATGCTCACTTCTAATTTCTTGACTTTATAATGTTTAAAATTGAAGGGGTTTTTAGTAGAATCTCCATTGAATGAAGCATTCGGTACAAATCCTATGACGACTCGTTTAGGCATCTGTCCTTGAAACAAATGATCGCTAATTTTAGATTGGTTACCAGTAGGAATGGTAAACGTTTTGACTTCCACTCGTCTGAGGGGATATTTCACGGTTTCTACATTCAAACGCTGATTAATGGCATTGAGTACAGTGGGGGTGGGTTTGACTTTTCTCACCCACAATAATATACTGATCATAGACACTTTCCCTGTACTTCCTGCAGCGGTCATCATGTAGAAATCAGATTTGGCTCGATTCAATCTCAACCGAATGTCTACTCCATTCGGAATGAATTTGTCCTGTTGAAACAGATCTAGATAGAGTCGATCCAATAATACAATCTTTTTACCGTCCTCAATGATGTCATGGCGTTTTCTCAACCCTTCGTTCTTAGCACCATCAGGATAGCTCAGTTCTAGATTGGCGGCAGTGACTGTCACTTTTTTTTACATCTGCCCCAGTGACAGTAAACTCGGATTTGGCTTGGGTTGCAGCATCCAGTTTCACATCGTCCATGTGTCCTGCCGTATCTTTTTCCCAAAGACTACAGGCTTTCATTTGAGTTTCTAATGTTTTGGGTCTGTAGGACAGTAATTTCTCAAAATACGCTTTGTAAGGATAAGTATCTGTTCCTGGGGTGATGACTTTTCCATTTAAAGTTAAATCAATTTCAGTAAAGAGAGAATGTAAGATGTTATTGACAGGAGTGGAAGCACTGTTATCTCCCGTCAAATTAGTACCATCGGATTTAGTAAATTTACAAACCACTTGTAAATAAGTTTGGGACAAATCAATAAATTCGTCTCCCTGTCCCTGAATATCAAATTCAATGGGAGCCGTATCGGAATTCAGGGTACTGGCAACCGGATAATATTCCATCCATTTGGATTCTTGTAAAGCTATATTGGTGGGAGGAACTTGGAACAGTTCTAAACTGTCCATCCCACACATGCAAGATTCTCTGTGCATCATTTTTGAAGATGTGTGACTTTTGAATGAACACACCAAACTGCCTGGGGTGAGGGGAAGAACTGTCTTTTTATAGGGGTTCAGTCGAAGATATCTACGGTTCTGGCTTTTTTACCTTTGCCCACTTTTATTTTTCTTTTACGAGGACCTCCTTTAGCTAAAATCACTGGTTGTTTAGGCAAGTATTTTTGTTGCACACTTCTTCCTGTTTTCTTTAAAGCTTCTATTCCACGACTTTGAACCGCATCTTTTAAAGATTTTTTTTCTTTAAGAACATCTAATCCTGCTTGGGCAGCACTAGTTATTGCTTGTTGTGCTCCAGCTTTAGCTATCTCTTTCACACCCTTTTTTAAACCTTGTTGAACCCCTGATTGGACGAGGGCCTTACCCCCAAATTTGAAAATGTTAGGTAATTGTTTTATCCCTGTTTGAACTAGGTTGCTAACCATTCCTTTCCCTCTTTGTCTTTTTCTTTTTCTTCCTTTTCCTCTTTGACCCAAGATTTTTTCAACATTTTGATCGATGACTGCAGATACTTTATTCCTGACCATAGGTATCATTTTATTTTCGAGTATTCGTCCTATGATGGGGGCTTTAAGAATGGGAAGATTTGCTCTCAATTGTCTTTCCACTTCAGGAATGGCAACTTCTTTGAGTTTTTGAGTGCCTCGTCTTCTTAAACCTTGCATAAGGGTAGCTTTGTTTTGATAACTATCCACAGCAGAATCTTTGAATATCTGAAATCCTGCTTTTGCAACATCACCAACGAGACCTTTTCCTTTTTGACCTTTAATTTTTCTGATTAATCCTCCGGCTAAATCCCCTAAGAGGGGGGCTACGGCACTCCCAATCAAGGGACCCCCTATTTTTAAAAGGGCCCCTAAAACCCCAAAGCCTTTTTGACGTAATAATCCTCGATGATAATCCCCAAAGCCTTTTTGACGTAATAATCCTCGATGATAATTTCCAAACCCTTTTTGCCTTAATGATCCCTGATGATATGCCATGATGACTGACTAAAAAATGTGAGTGAATTCGGTTTTTATATCTTGCATCAAGGTCTGTTTTTATATCTTTTTCTCCTTCTACTCCTTTTTTTTCCTCTCCCCAGTTGCGAAGCTATGCCTCCAATGAGCGCTGGTCCTAGGGCAGCTGCTAGAGGTAAAAGTGGAAAAAATCCACCTCTCTGTCCTTTTCGTCGTCTTCGTCGTCTTTGAGGGTATGCCATGACAATAATGACCAAGATTTTAAATGACATGCTTTTTTATAGACTTTACTGTTTTTTAAGACACTCCATGCAACAGCTGAACAAGAAAATGGCCCCTAATACAGCAGCACCAACTATTGTCCACAGTTCCATTTTCAATACACTTTTCTAAAATGAAGTTTTAGAACAGTAGGTCCCCTTATAAAGGGGAACAAGGACCCTAACGAATTTCTTATGTTAATTTCGATCGTGTCGAAATGTCTTTTACTCAGGTTCAAATATTCGGCTCTGACGGGTTCCCATTTTACTTGCATTTCATCAGCGGTGAGTGAATGCTCTGTATATCTTGGGACGACTCTCAACAATTTTAAAGCATTCGATCCTACCATCTGAGGTTCTATGACATCACAGTACACGTACATCTGTTTCAGGTTCTCAAACAAATCAATGGAAGTGGGAGCCAGATAACTCACATTCAACCATTTGGTATGGTTTAAATGTAATTTCTTATGAGATTCGGCCACTGATAACCCATAAAATCTAGAATGGGCTAGAAATTTTTCCACATCTATATCGTCTGTAAGAAAAAGAGATTTTTGTCCAAATCCCATTTTATAGGCTAAGGATATTGGAAAACGAACACAAAGGATATTATAGTAACCCAGTCGAATTCCGTTGAATTGATATTCAATTCGATCAAAGGCCTGATTGTAAAACAATTGCATATGATTCTCCTCTTCCTCCCCCATCTCATCAGAGTCACCTGTCTTAAAGCCATCTATAATAGTCTTCCATACTCTTTCCAAGGTTAATTTGAGAGCAAGGTTGATTTCTTGAACCAGTGCCGTAGCACTAAGGTAACTCCCATGTCTAAAACGAATTCTTACAATTTTCATATTTGTTGAAGGATTAGGATTAGTTTTGGCTTCAATGTCTTCCATTGTATCATTTCCCATAAAATGAGAATATGTCCAGTCCACCAAAGTGTTAACGTGTTCCAAAGCAATGGTTTCTAATTCTTCGAGTTTAAATCGACCCGTGTTGTAAGTATCAGGATTTTTAACTTTAGATGAATATTTGGATTCTAATAAAACATCAAAATAGGCCTCGTTTTCTGAAATGTTTTCTACAGAAGTCCTAAACATCATTTCAGTCAGAGCTACTTCCCATTTTCCATCCGTTAAGTCGATCTGTTGGGGTAACAAGGTTTTAAAGTCAGAAATCTTATTATCAGGAAAAGCTTCCATAGAACCATCACTAGGTAAAGTCAAGTAAAACCCATCACTCTGGGCCATGATGATGAGAAATGACTCGTATTGAAATAAAAACACGTTTATATAGAACCATTTTTTATTGAACAAAACAACAAAGAAATGTCAATGGAGTAGAGGGGTCTTTTCATCCACAGCCATGGGTTCCTTGGTTTCCATCTTTCTTCTTTTTTCACTAGGTTCTTCCGGTTCTTCCGTCTCAAAGGGAGGAAGATTTTCAATGGGAAAGGGTCGCCTCATGTACAAGTATTCTAGGGGGTCACAACAGCAAACGTAATCGTATCCCCTTTTCCTTAAAGCTTTCAAATCCAAAAGAGTTTGCTTTAATTTCCTATTCCACTTGGATTCGTACATGGTCCAGAGATCCTCTTCTCTGTGAAAGGAAGCTTTGATTTTATACTTGTATTCCTGGTATTTACTTCTTCCAAAAAATAGAAATTGATCGGAAAGAATCACTCTTCTGTAGAGATAAGCTTGTCTGTCTCCCTCTATTTCTGAATTCTTCTTTAAGAAATCCTTGTAACATTCCCTTTTGGAGGTCATCCATTCTCCTTTCAGGGTAGGACTTCCATCCAGTCCATTTCCATAGTAAGGGGGTAGTAAAATTTTCCAGCGATATTCAGTTCTAGGCATTTTGGCAAATGTGAAAAAAACAACACACTGAGGTTCTTTTTATCTGTTTTGTAGTCACGTGAGACCTATTTTTGCAATCTAAGCTTTCAATCCGGTTCTAGGCGGTTTGGAGTGGTGGTTTGTTGGTTTTGTTTAAGGCGGGAAGACTGGGACTAGGCATGATGTAACCCACCAAAGAACTGAGAATCACCATCCAATATTCTCGATTATTATCGTGTAATGCTAACATGACAATAGATGCAATAATTAAAATAAAGCAAATGCTTAATTGAGCAAAAAAAACAATTTCTGCTCTGGGAATTTTTTCACCAAACAGTTTCCAGTGATTTAAACTGGTTGAATGAGATCCGTTTGGGGAATCCATGAATCGAAACTAGGGGGATAACCTTTCCACCTTACTTTCACTTTCGTTATGACTTTTTTCCCCACTCGCTGCTTTTTATAAGCCAAAATCTCTTCCACTTCGTACACCTCGTCCTTTTTAATCACTTTTTGTAATTCAGACTCGTAAAAGGTACCTTCTAATTCTTCTCCATGATAGTCCTTTACCTTATATCGATAAGGTGTAGACTCCTGCACTAAACGAGTAATGGTAAACAACTCTTTCGTCCAGTTAGGTAAATACCCTTTTTCAAACGTACGTTTGGCTTTACTAATTCTCACTCGATCCCCCTTTTTAAATTTTGGACGTTTCAAACTGATTTTCTTTTCATACAATGTTTTTCAGACTTCTAACACATTGGAGGCATTCACTTCAGCCGGAGCTCTCTTGATACTTCGGTGATAACTGTGATTATAAGCATACACCAAATCGGGTAAAATGTCTACATATCTTCTGGTTTTATGACGAGTAAAATATCTCCACATGCGGGTTTTCAGAGTACGTTGAAATCGTTCGACGATACTAGCTTTAGTTTCTGCATTACGAGTGGTAAAAAAATGAATGGATTTAAAAGCATTCAGAAATTCTTTATTGGTAAATTCTTTCCCTTGATCGGATTGGATACGAAGAGGCTGCCTTCCGTCTTGTTTGATAATGTGTTGTAATCCTCGAATCATTTCTTTCCCCGTTTTCTGTTTTAAGGGAACTACCCAAGCATATTTAGAAAAAACGTCAATAGCACAGAGTAAAAAAGTAGATCCATCATTGTCCTTTTTCAAGGGAGACACATCCGCTAAATCTAATTGCCATTGTTCGTCGATACCGGTCACTCTGGTTTGCTCTCTTTTGAATTTTCTTTGAATGGGTTTATGCAGCGTATAAGCTTCTTGTTCTTTTAACCATTTTCTAATTTCAGCAAGAGAAACGGAATATCCCTTGGCACGTAATTGACGATATAAAGACTGTACTCCTCCATAGCCCGTTTTAGGATCGTAATAAATGTCTGATAAAATTTCTGGTACCACTTTTTTCTTCATTTTTTTAATATAGACCAATCTAGGATAGCGTTTTTAGTTCTTTTGGATGTCTTTGGAGTTAAAGCAAAAGAAGAAGATCCTTCAGGTGTGTTAAAACGTGAAGATGCATCCTGAAACCCTGTATCGTCGTAGTCATCATCATCATATTCAGTGAACATGGGTCTTGGGGTACTGATTCTGCCTGGCTTTTCCATCGCTTTTATAATGGTTGGATTCTGTATATAATCTTTTGGTACTTTGGTTTCTTTTAAAGCGTGTGCAAATTCGTTCGTTCCTATAGGAGAAGTAAACCCTTTACGAGATTTAGTTTTCATGGTATTCGTGACTAGATCCACAATGTTCGAATCAGGAATGACTCTTCCTCGATAACTGATTTCTCCATCGTCATTCCATTTTAATACTTTAGTTTTCTTCAAATGATTTAAGAGAAGCCCTGCTTTCTTTTGCATTTTATTACCCACACTTTTAATGACTTGCTCTTCTAATTTGGAAGAACTGGGTTCAGCCTCAGCACCAACAGCAGCAGGTGGAGCCTCAGCAGGTGGAGCCTCAGCAACCTCTCCTTCCTTTCGTACAGGAGAAGGTATTATTTTTTCCTTTCCTTCGTTACGAGCTTCACGTAAATAATTACGATAACGATATAACTGATGTCCATACAGAGCCACTTTTTCTTCAGGGTTCAAATCTTCTCTGTTTTGAATTTGATCTAACTGCTGACTTAATCCAATGGCCGCTTGAAAATTGGGAGATTTAGGTAGTTTCCCTTTTAATTCCAATAACATGGTTTCGGGAACCAATACCATTTTACGACTCATTTCGGTAAAATTTTACTCAAAAGTAAAGACAAAAGAGATCCTCCTTTTTGTTTCAATAATAAAGCTCTCCTTTTTTTATTACTCTGAGATTGAACTAATTTTCTCAAGATGTGTTTCTTTGGAGCTAACTGTTTCTTCTGAGAGGGAGACAGAGAGATGTTTCCTTTTAAAAGGTTGTAAACAATCTCGCACATCTTATGAATGCAGTCATTACTACAATGTTTTAACACTTGTTTTTTTAATACAGGGCTACTTTGGGAAGAAAGTAACACTCTAAACACAGGCATATGTGATTTCAATCTACAATGGCATACATTTTTTTTGTTCTTCTTCTTGTGGGAAGCCATCACGAAAAACTGAGCAAAAATTCTTTATTGGTTCTCTTTTATAGGATAATCAAAACAATCCTGTGGGAGGTCTTTTAACGGGCCATGGCTGGGCTTTGGGGTGATCTCTAAATATATGATCTTCTAATTCGCTTTCAGATCTATAGACTTTATTACATTCTGGACAAGGAAACAATTTTGCTTTGGATTTTCTAAATCCTAAAGTAAAATGTGAAATGTCGGGTACAGGTGCAATTTTTCTTTTAGAAGGTTGCTGACGTTTACTTCTACTTTCAATCCAACCTGGGCTATGAGCGGTGGCCAGATGACGATCCAAATTCTCTTTCAATCTAAATGCTACTCCGTCGTGGGGACAAACATATTTCAACTTAGGCGATTGAGAGGGGGAGCTTCTGGACTTTTTTTTTAATTTCAAAGAAGGTCTACGCTTAGGAGTAGAGGGTGGCAATACAGGAGACATTTGACTAAACAGGGAGGGTGAGGGAGAGGCTCTTCTAGGAGTGGAAGTTAACACATTATCTGGGCTTCTAGCCACTCCAATGGGGCCCTGCATGGACCTATCCATCATTTGAATACCTCCATCGTCCATATAGGGAATAGTGGCATCTAAATTGTCTTCATTTTGTTGATAGAGATTTACTTGTTCCTGAATCCAATTAGGTAATTGTTTTCTCATAGCTGGTGTTCTAGGACGTCGATCTTGACGATATCGATTTCTTTGATCTTCCCGATGTAAATCTACTTGTTCCTGAATCCAATCCGGTAAGTCTTTCCTAAAAGGAGGCGTTTTCACGAAATCTTTTTTCTTTATTTTTTTTCTCTCTCTAGTCATCCACCCTGGATTAACATTGACTGCTACAACACTCCTTAATCGACGCCCTCTTGGGGGGGCCCTTCTAGCTCTAGGGGCCCTTGGTCGAGCATACCTTTCTCGAGGTAAATTCCATTTTAACATGTTACGTATGATCACACCTCCTAAAAAACCAGCACCTCCTCGTTTCAAAATAGCTTGAAGCCTGACTTTTTCATCGGCATGTTTATTACTAATCGTTTTTAAATCTTCTTTATGTTTCTCAATAAACTTTTGAGTTTGTTTGTCAATGGGAATAGTTCCTTTGAGTAAACTTTTAGCTCCGGTGAGAAACCATTTCATTAAAGACTTACGACCTAACTCAATAATTTCTTCTCTTCTTGCATGATCTCTTTCTCTATGTAAAAGCTTCAACAGCTTCAACACTTTCTCTCGTCTAGCCATATCGAAATGAAAGTCACCCCCTAGAAACCCTTTTATTTATATTCACGAGGCATGTACACGGTCAAACTGTTAAACAGTTGACTTCTTAATCTCAATTCGTCTGAAGTGTGTGGACTTAAATCCACCAGTAAATAGCCATAAGGTCGACTGGTAGCCTCTTGATAAGCAGACATTAAATGAGGCATGTCTAATTGCCGACTTAACACCGTCACTTGAGATTTGTCTCGAGGATTTTTAAACAACACCAAATAATGAGCATTCAAACTAATGGTCCGATGCTGAGCCGCTCGATCAAATACATTTTGAGTAATGTAAACAACACTGGTATTTCTATGGTGAGCTTTGCGAGTAAACCAATCCACAATAGACTCAATGGCTTTGCCTCCCATCATGTCGTCAAAAATTAACAAGTGAGGAATACTATAATCGGCTACTAACTTCTCGTCGTCTTCGGGAATATTGTGTATAAATTTCACTTGATCTTGTAAAGATTGGTAAGCGGGTTGCCATTCCCGGTAACACCACACGATTTTTTGGGGGGGAGGGGAAATCCAATGTTTATTTTCTACTAACTTTTTTACAAAATGGGTTTTGCCCGATTGAGAAGGACCCGCCACCACCATGGTAAATTCGTGTTTTAATTCAAACGGGGCTAGTGATTCGTAAGAATACATTTTCAATTATGAAATAAAAGATTAAAGGTTTTAGTATTTAAATGTGTTTCAGAATGGGCGTCATGAAAATTTGTTTGACGAATTGTGTTTTAAAAATCTTTTTGCAATCAAATTTTTTGTGAAGGTTCTCAACTTTATGAAAAAACAAGTTTTTTTTATGTTTTTTAATAGTTTTATTGAAGAACACATGGAAAATAACAACAATGAATAAGAACACTGAAAAGTTTTTGAAAAAAAAAAAGTTAATAACACTGATTCAGTTCATACGAGTGGGAGCATCTGAGAACACATTTTGATTGTTCACTCTCATCATACGTCCTGGTTTCTTTTGTTCTTTTTTCATTTCTTCATCCCAATTTTCTTTCATTTTTTTCTGCTGTTTTTGGGGTGGCTGGTTTTCTTTGTCGGAATCATAATAATCCTCTTTATTTTCCTCCTTTTTGGTTTTTTGTGGGCAATCTTTCATCCAATGCCCATCTTCCTGGCAGATGAAGCATTTATTGTTGTTTCTGGGAGTGTACGGTTTTGGATTGTTGTCTCTGGGTGTGTACGGTTTTGGATTGTTGTCTCTGGGTGTGTACGGATTGTTGCTTCTGACTGGAGGTGGTTTAATTTGAGGGCAACTGGGTGAATAATGGCCAGGTTCTCCGCAGGTGTAACAGGTAACCCCTGTTTTTTTTTTTTTAGGGGGTTTAGGTTTGGTAAGGTCTTCGGTGAGTTCTTCCATTCTGTTGAGTAGAAGACTGGTGTGTTTGCCCATTTCATCACTAAGAATGCTCAAAATGTTGAGAATTGATTCCTGGGTAGTTATGATCATGGCAAAATCTTCTTTGGTCATTGGCGGATTGTAAGCAGGCAATTCTAACTCCGTGGCATCTTGTGTTTCTCTAGCAAGAGAGGCATCGTAAAATCCTGACATTTTGAGACAATGGTTTGTAATGAATAGGGTTTTTAAGGGGCATTATATAGCAAAGGTAATGCTGTGTCAGGTGTGTTGAAACTGGTTTTTTCCAGTTTACGCGCTTTGGAAAAAAGCCAAGTTGACTTAAAAAATAATGACGATGATGCAATTCTACAGGTGTGTTGAAACTGGTTTTTTCCAGTTAATGATGATGATGCAATTCTAATGGTATATGTAAAAGAAATTAATTTTTTGGCTATTGACATTAAAAATGAGAGTGTGGAGTGAAATAAGCAGTCGTTCTCTTGAGGGTTATTTGATTGTATACAAATGGAACTCAAACTTAACCGAAGAGAAAAAAAAGACCATAGAGAAAATTACAGCAGTGGGTACAATGGTGGACAGTTTACAACTTCTTGCTCGAATTATGATAGAGTTAGCAGAGCACCCCACCCCCTCAAGATTAGTGATGATTTACTGGGCATGCGAGGCAGCGAAAGAAACACTACTGAAAAAAGCGGCGAATGTGTCTTACAAAGACTATCAAACTTGGGGGTTGTTAAAAACAATGTTCTCGAGTCAAGGAAAACAATGTCAGAAAATAATTTCAAAAATCGACGAGATCAAAATGACAACCCTGGAATTTTGCTTTCTGAAAATGAAAACTCAAATAATAGAAGAACAAGAAAACGAAGGAACTTCAATGTAAAGTTCGATATGGAACTTAAAATTTATGAAATACCCGTAGAAGATAGAAAAAGTGAATGGATGACCCTAGCGAACGATCGATTTCGGTTTCAAAGAAGAATTCAACAGACGGGTGACCTGTTAGAGCCTGTGTTAAAAAACATTTTAAATTCCTTTTAAAAAAAGACATTTTTGTGTGTTTTATTGTTTGTTTTGGTATCGTTCTGTGAATTTAAGTTTCATTTTCGATTTCTCTGTTGTTGATAAACTTTTTTGAACTCTGAACCCCCATAAAATGATGTTTATCTTATGTTTTTATTTTTTAGTGCTATAGGTTCGGTATTAAAATCTTTGTCATTTACGAAATATTGATCGCTCATGCACAGGAACGATTTTATTGGATAGAGTACGATCTCTACTTTTTAAAAAGGTCTCATTTGTGGAAAAAATTCCATCAGGAATGGATAGAAAAAATTTTAAACAATGTTGTGAAACTCAGATTCGACTCCGTCTTGGGTCTTATTTTCTTTATAATTAAATATGACGATGCCCTATCCCTTTAAAATAAGTATCGAATGATAGATTTAAAGTGGATAAATTAATCTCAATCAAATATTTTTCAAATCGTATCGAACGTTTTTTTAAAAAGAAAGAAATATCAATCGTCAAAAGCACAAATTTAGCCCATTTACGCTCCGCCATTCTATATTTACTCGAGCGGCATCTGGGCAAGTAGGGTGCTTTCTTTGACGTCCGCTCTATAGGCTTAAATACGAGCGCGCTCTGGCTAGCTCTTCACTCATCGGATAGATCGTTCCCAGATCGCAAGAAAGATGAGCTTTTTCAATGTACCTCGTTTTCCTTCAACGATGTATCACAGGAGCGTTGTAGAACATTGGATTTACCGTTGGGATGAAGAAGGCCAGAGATATGTTAGAGCGTCCTATAGACCTCTTTCCGTGACTGAACCTCCCGAAAACCCTAGGGAACCAGTTGTCGGCCTGCCTGAGGATGAGACTGCCACCACTCAGACTCCAGTCCGCTACACCGGAACCAATTTCAGGCGAGAAAACATTCCTGGACAACATAGCAGTTCATCGACAGCACCTTTGAGACCTCCAGCGCCGACAGTGCCCAGCAGTTCCTCAGCACCTTTAAGACCTCCAGGCCCGGCAGTGAGCAGCCCCATCACTATTCGACCAAACACCTCCTTGGGGCAGGTGTACTATATGGATGGAACGGTAACTGCCCCCACCGCTGGAATCTCCTCAGGAACCAGCCAGGAGAGAGGGAGGTTAAGAAAGAGAAACAGTAATAATACCGAAGAAGAAGACCAGAACGCCGACTTGTCGCCCCGCACCCGACCAAGATGGGTGTCTCCCCCCTCTGCACCTGCAGTTGGGGTACCAGAGAGCCCCGCGAGTCCTGACCCATCTCCGCCAGTGAGCCCCAGGAGTTCTCCAACCATAGTGATCCCCGACGAGATCCCCGCGAGTCCTGACCCATCTCCGCCAGTGAGCCCCAGGAGTTCTCCAACCATAGTGATCCCCGACACTCCACCAGCGTCGCCACCACCACCACCACCACCGACCACTGTTGTGAGAGTGAATCCTACACCATCGCCTTCCTTAGAGATTCCGGAAATATCGGTTACTGTCGTCAATGGGAACAGAAGCCATACCGTTACAGGGGGCTCTACCAATTCTAACCCAAGGCGCATCATCCGGATCATTAACGGGCGAGTCAACGGATCGGAGCCCGTAACCACTACCATTGGGGCAGAAGATGCTCCCCCTGGGAATCCCCCCAATCGGCCCGTCCCTCCACCCCCTAGCCTCCAGTCCGTTGTGGAGCAGTTGAGGCAGCGCCTCCGCAGCCGGTCTAGGAGCCGAAGCCACGACAGGACCGTCAGGATTGCCGATCAGGAGGAGCCATTCACCTACGAGCATTCGAGGAATCCACAGAACCCCAGGAGGCACCTGACGATTGTCCCGAGTTGGGGGACCAGGGTCCAGGACAAGCGGGGGCAATGTGTGGTGTGTCTGGAGGAGGACGCACATCTCCAGATCAAATGCAAATCCTGTGCCACTCAGAGGACCTGCTGCCAATGTATCGTGGGGATCTACCGACACATCAATCTCTGCCCCCTGTGCCGCCATCGAGGGGAAGAGTAGAGCCAGGAGAGAAAGAAAACCCCCGGCCCTTTTAAGGGCCACCCATATTTTTCGAAAAGCTGTTTTCATTTACTTGCAAAATAAAATTATAAACACCAGTATCACTTCATTCCCCTCACTACATAAAAATGATTGGGTTAAACTGGGTTCAGAGTTCAAAAAAGTTTATCAACAACAGAGAAATCGAAAATTAGTATTTAAATGTGTTTCAGAATGGGCGTCACTTCATGAAAATTTGTTTGACAAATTGTGTTTTAAAAATCTTTTTGCAATCAAATTTTTTGTGAAGGTTTATATTCTCAACTTTATGAAAAAACAAGTTTTTTATGTTTTTTAATAGTTTTATTGAAGAACACGTGGAAAATAACAACAATGTGTATATTGTTGTTTACAAAAAAAGTGCACTCAGTTGACCCCCCCCCCCATATAGGGGGCTGTCAGTTGAGACCCCCCTATCTAGGGGGCTTATACTACTTACGTATAATTATCATTGATGACGTCACAGGCATGTTTAATAGAGAAGATAAATGTCCGGGGACAAATCATCGGAATGCAGTGTAAACAATGCCGAAATAAGACTTATTTAATACAGATACCCAAGATTTAGATAAATATCAGTTAGGATATAATCAGGATAATACAGGCATGGATATTTTGTTTTATCAGCGAGTGTTATAAGGTAAGCAGATAGACATTTATATGTTTATATTTCCTCTGTCAGTGTGTACAAAAAAGGCAATATTATGAAAGTTGCATTTGGCAAATATCAAAAGCACATGACCAAAAATACTTGAAAAGTGCTGGTAGAATCCTGTGCTTTGTTGTTGTAAATAAAAAATACGTAGTATTTTCAATGAACTTGAAGAAGTTGAAGAGGTTTCCGATAAATAATGACAATATTTATTTTATGTGATTAACGATAGGATTCTAGCAGTTATACTAATAAGCATGACTTAATTGCCGATCGAATTATTGTATCATACATACAAATGAACTTCGGGGTAGTGTTACACTTTTTGATTTTTTGTTATGGTAAAAAAGTGATCTATTTTTAACTGTCACGTGATACCATGGCACGGCAGCTTCAAAGATCGACTCGATTCCGAAGTAGAAAAATAATATATTGGCGAACACATTAACTTGATATTAATATTCAGCACTGTTTTCATAAAAATAAACAATTTTTAAATTGATCATAATATCGACGGTCATTAAACTCGGAGTTGCCTTAACCTACCCGCGTTAATAGAAGAGCCACTGTAACAGCCACAAGCGTGCACTTTGATTTTCGCTTGTGACGTTGCAGTTTGCAGCGTTCAACGATTGTGACGTCATAAGTAAAAACTCGTCATTTTAACCTTTGAGTACCCTGTGTGTATTATAGTGTTATAACTGCCGTAGCTTTCAACACACTTTACAAGCAAAACATATGTGGAATGTAAATATATCGATTTTGACGTCATTTTTATGTTTTGATGACGTTCAAAAATCGTCTGTATTGTCAAAATGGACGAAGTTGAGGTATCCTGTCCGATATTCTCATAACCGAATGTGAGCACAGTAAATACAAAAGAAACCAATTATTCCGCCGCTGGTCTTCAGTACCCCGAAAAGGAAATCCGCATGAACAGATCTTAAACGAAGTGTTCTTTTATAAGAAGTAACCAAAAGGAAAAAATCGCTATTATAGGAAAGTTCAAGGGATGTGGTAGAGGGAAAAGAGAACGAGAGGTAGCATGGGAAGATGTAACTAATGCGGTTTCTCAGTACGTTCAATATTTTTTAAGTATTAAAGAATCAATATATTGAATAAATGTATATACTCATTAGTCTCCAGGGTTTAAACTTAACTATAGTCTGTCCCAAGTTATTGCTTCCATCACTTTTTGATTTTTTTAAATTAAAAAAACATACCTGTCAATGAAGTACAATTCAAGTAGATAAAACGGAAAAAATCCAAGATTTCTTCATTGATACATCGTCTGTTTATCCCTTGAGAATTTCACTTGAACAAAAACAAAAACCATACGGAGATTCAAAATGGGAAATGTTTACATCTTTTCTCCATTCGGAAGTACTCGGGACACCTCGCACAATTTTTTAACGTTATCATCCGGGGTACTTGATTTTTTTACAATGCAAAATCCCCATATTTTGGGTTGTGTATTGAAACCTGACAAGTTAATTAAAGGGGGCGTTTCAAAGGATAAATCTTGGATTTTTTCACACTATTTGATGAACATCGTTTGAATCCAGAGGTTTTTTATAAATAGAATAATTTAAGAAAATGTGCGGCAAAAATAACTTGGGACAGAGTATAAAATTGTCACTAGCAATGTGGGCTCCTAAAATTTCAAATTTAGGAGCCCACAGCCAAACTTGTTAGCTTGTTATTTGTAGCTTGAAAAATGTGTAAAAATAATAAACTTAAACAACTTTTGTTTTATTATCTTTTTTTAGTGACTGTATTATATTGACTGCCTCCATTGTGTCCTTGGCCTTACACGTATGTTTGTAAATTTCAGCACCTTTGACTGTTCGTGTTCAACAATAGAATCTAATTTTTTTTTATTGGCATTTATTTTCAAACAATAACATATTAAACAAATATACTTACTACATAATCATTCACATAACTATATAGGATTTTGATAATATAAGTAAACATTGACATTTTCATATAGAATATTTGATGATATATTGTTTTTATAAGGAAAAACTTATATATAATCATTTTAATCATTAACAAAAAGATAATGAACAGGTTTCAGAGTTGTTCAAATATTCATCTCACAGTACAATAAAAATATTGCCTATGCTAACATGTAGGGCCACCATTCCCTTACTACAAGTCTCTAATGCCCCCATGTTAGCAAAACAGCGACCACACCTGATATGTGGAACTGTTGGCACTTTATTTATATGATAAACAGATATACAGAAATAAATATATATACAATATACATTAAGAATAAATTATGTATCGATTTACCTATTACAGTATATGACTTATAAATTGTTTCCAATACGTTTTATAATGTTTGCAAAACTCCTAAAAAAAACCAAAAATCTAATTTATAAAAGGTACAACCTTTTGTAAAAGTTGACGTCGCTTCGTTAGAAACTGTGAACAAATCATTCCCGTCTCTGTTAACCATGGTCTCCTAATAAGTAAACCTAATTCCCTTTTAACTGCCTCTTCCTCTTTTTCATAAATTTTATAATACTCATCATACCGTAACTCATTCGATCAACCCCGCGTCTAATTAATTTCTCCAATACTAATAAACATGGGCAATGTGTTTGCCTCGCCATTTTTATTTAGTGTTCGTCATTTAAACGCTTTACGGTAAGTGAAATGATAGGAGTGTGGTGAAGCGTTTAAGTAGTTTTGATTTCTGGAATATCATACCCAATAAATAATCTTGATCGAACTTTGGTTTCCAAAATTTCATTCGCAACGTTGGCGAACAAGTTTTGAAATTTACGAGCCCACACCAAATTTTACTCGCATTTTGCGAGTGGGCGAATGTTAAGTTTAAAACCTGGAATCTCAAATATCCTGGCGAGAGAGGATTCTTTAAATACACGGGAATCGTGTACATTTCCGGGCCATTTTGCAACACAATTTACAAAGCGATATGTAGCATCACAAGCAATCTACAATTTATACTCACTTAATGAGGATAGTAATATTGTAGTTAGGATGGCTTTAGGATAGGATAGTTATAAATTCAATTTTATAATTATGTCGAATGTCTCAAAAATTAAGAGGGAGAAAGAAATTGTTTCAGATATCTGTTTTGAATTAATGACCTGCACGTATAGAGCATAATATCCTCTCCTGCATACGAACTCTGCCTTGTTTTGCACAGGACAACGGATACGAATACCATCGACACAGCAGACCACATTTGGAAACATTTTACTAATATGAATTAATAATTATAGAGTTTACATTCATACATTCGGAAAAAAACGGAAAAAATTCCCCACTAAAATTAAGAAGACGCAGACTGCGTTTCTTCTGTGCTCAAGTTCTCTAAAAATCGTCGTTTTTTATATTCGATATAACCACTTTATTCATTATTTTCATTTATCTAAAATTTATTTTGACAAAATATGCTAGTAAGGCTGAAGCTGACTGTAATATCAATTTTGCATTTAGAGTGATTTCCCTAGGGAAAAAAAACAACAAAAGACGCTCGCTCTATTATAAATGATGGTAAGAAATGATTTTATGTATTGATGGATGAGTTTAAAATTCGATTAATGTAATAAATCTTACCAACCAGTTGATAAAATTTGGTTCTATTGTCTGTCCCGAGATATTTATGCAGCACATTTGGACGGTTTTGAATAAAAATACACATACCTGTAAAAGAAGTGCAATTAAACTCGACAAAAGGGAAAATATCCAAGATATATTCATTGACATTTTTCACTTGGAAAATTTTCAGGAACGAAAACAGATTTCTTACGGAAATTTATAATGGGAAATGTTTACATCTTTTCTCCATTCGGAAGTCACTTGAAATACATTGCATAATTTTTCAACGTTATCATCCGGGTAATTAATTCATCTCTTTTGCAATGCAAAATCCCCCTATACTTTTAGCTGTGTATTGAAACCTGACAAGCTGAGGGGGCGTGTCAAAGGTAAAATCTTGAGATGAACCCAGAGGTATTTATAAATCAATCGCAACTTCTCAGGCCTTTCCGGCAGGCTCGGAAAAACATCTCGAATGTATTGTATTGGCCATGACAACACTGGGGTTTTTTTTAAAATAAAAATTGATATAAATACAACACATTCTACAATCTGTTGAGAAGTGAGCTAGACTTCATTACAATCAATGTTAAACAAAAGCGACATATAAGGGTGTCTCGCTGATACTTTAATGGGATACGACTCGATTTTGTATAAAATTCTAACATCCGGTAATGTCAATACATTCGAGGTGTTTGCCCGAGCCTGTCGGAAAGGCCCGAGAAGTTGTGATTGTTCATGAATATAAAACAATTTAAGAAAATGCACAGCATAAATATCTTAAGACAGACAATTATACTAGTAGATGTAATGTCGTTTTGTGGTGGGAACTTAATAAATCTTGCAGACAAAGCAGATAAAAGGAAGGTAACTGCTCGAACTGCACGTCCAACAGTTGATTTGGTTACACATATGGAATCTCCGATCAGCTGGTAGAAAGATCCAGTGGCATAAAACCGCAAAGCTGCCAAAACTTGTAGAAAGGGTGGTAAGAGACAGCTTCATTGCGTCTGGTGGCTAAGTGTGTCGGAAATCAAGCTACAAATGAAGAAGATCGTGGCGGATCAAAACCGATATCTCTGGAATATTTCTTCATCAGACAAAATTTCCAACGGATTGCTTCGATCTCGCACCGTTCGCCTCGGAACTCGCATTAAATTCCATAGAAGAATACGCCTCGCAGTCATTTTGAATGCTGAGTGAAAAGCTTTAGGCGGGTGCTTAGCAGTCTCAGATATTTTAAGAAAAACTCAAGACTTTTTTCAACTTGCGTGAGACTATTTTCCTGGCACTCTTCCTTGATTCGTTGCCCCGAGGCCTGATGACCGTATGTAAATAATGTCACTTGTTGGAAGTGAATATTAAATATGTATAGTTTGAATTCGTTAGTTAACGTAGAAAAAAATGTTTAAGGAATGGATTAATTTTAAGTAATGATGTACAGCGTCATATGCATGCCAAAGGATTTGCTTGAAAAATAGCGGACCTGGTTTAAGAGTTGTTCCGCTTGTAATATAAAAGTCACCAAATAAAACACCCCACCCACCCCCCCATAAACCTATCTTCAGTACTTGGTAAGATGTCCTTTGGAACTAATAAATATTATAATACGTCTTATGATGGATTTGTACAGGTTTTGAATGTTCTTCAAAGTGAAATTCTGTCATGTACTATAAGAGTGACTTCGAACAGCTGATTGTGGGTTGTGATTTCTCCGGCATGATTTTGGATCGATCTTTTAATTCTATGCCAACAGTTTTCAAGAATATTAACGTCTGGACTCTGGGCTGGCCATACCATATCCTTAATATTATTAGCGTGTTTATATTTCTCTTCAAAAACAGCCATATGCACTGGTGCATTATCTTCTTGAAAAACGGAAACGTTGGGCAATAACAGACCACAGATGGTTATCAAGAATATCTATATACTTCTGAGCAGTAATCTTACCTTGCAACTTGCATAAAGTCCCTGGACCATACCAGGTTGTACATCCTCATATCATCACGGGTTTTGAGACTACATACAAGCACTCCGGACGAGACGATTCTTTGGCAGATCCCCAGACATACCCATCTATAACCACTTGGGATTCATCACTAAGTATGATAGATTTTCAGCTGTGTTCAACAGTCCATCTTCTTTCAAGTAAACACCAAACTCTTTTCCTATTAATTTCTTTAACAACCATGTGTTTCCTCACAACTGTTCTGTAAATCTTGTTATTGTGTAAAATCATTTTGACAGTACGTTCACTAACACTTTCTTCGTTATTTCCAGTATTAAAATCGGTTGTAATGTCCTTTAAAACTTTTCCTCGGTTCTTTTTTACCATGCTAAATAACTTTACTTCTCCACTTTTTCGGACGTCCTTCAAAATAAAATACAGTACTTTAACTAAACGAGGAGCTCTTTCTATACATGACCGCCAATAAAACACTTTCAAAATTCATCAGTGCGTAGATTCAGGGATTCTCGAGATCTCGCTGACTTGTCTTTCAATTTTACAATCAGTCGTTTTTTCTTCGGTGGCAGTTCTTTCTATCTTTCGCCCATATTGTTTACAATCATATGTATTTCTCAAAAAAACTTTTGTAGACTTCAAGAATGAAATTACGTAACCCTTCACCCTAGGCAGCTGTAGGGGTGATCTCAAAATGAACAAAAACCATGATCGCGGGTCATTTTAAAAAATACGAAGCGTAAACAATTCGCAACGTTTGCCATTTTCGCTACACTGTACATTTCCGTAACTTTTTTTGTCTAAACGACTTTCTGCGCGTGATTCTGTAATATAACTATTATGGACTTCATTGTACCGTCAATAAGTAGTTATATGGACCCATTTCAAGTTATATCGACCTCGGACAAGAAAAGTGTGGCAACCTAGCATTGAGCTTACAAAATTCGTCGATATCAATTTTTCTGTCTGAGGTCGATTTCACTTGACATGGGTCCACATGTTACAAACGTTGAGTAGGGTTGAGGGCAACATTGATTTTTGTTTTGTTATATGGAGAAACAAGCCAAACATCAAGATGTATTGGGAAGAAACTAGTCTTTTAGTAGGGCTGTCACAAAAGGGAGGAAAAGGACTGTGATGTTGAAGTGGTATCTCTCAATTCAAACAGCCTCGCGGTCTATGAAATTGACCAACCCGATATATTTCTGTAGATAGTAACAAACCTAATAAGTAATAATATAGCATTGTATAGTTTATAAAAATATATGTACTATGTCTTTATTTATATTGCATTTTGCATGCTATAATAAGGAAAATCCAAGGTATTCTAACTCGAAAATAGTCTTGTAACGTACCCAGAATATTTTTGGGGGTAAACATGTTTAAAAGCAAATAAGCAAGGACTAGTTTTTCATAAAACTTTACCAATTTATTATGTGTCCATAAAAATTACGGGTCTAGATTCGACCTCTTCTTTAGCAAAAGAAACCTTCTTTGTTGCCTGTGTAGTAATTGCCCTGGCCTTTCCTTTGTCTATAGCTCCATAAAGGCTGCAAGGGAAATAACCCCAAATGATGCCATATATGGGATTATGGATGTTTACCCTGGGTCCCGGCCTATTTTTACCTTTCCCCTAGGTGCCTTAGTGGCACAATCCTTGGGAATGTTGGGGAACTGATACATCATTACAAGATTGTATTGCCCGCCACACAAGAGGAGGGCGTGCAACAGCAGCACAAGCAATCTATGACATTTCTCTTAACTTATTGTCCTGTAACGTCGAAGCTCTAAAAACAAACAATGGAAATTTTAATATTTAATTGACAGGCTGGATGTATAAAATTTTAAAATAAACTGTCATTATTAAACCACCGGGAAGAAACCAGTCTTTTTTTATTTTGGTAAAATTTAGATATAAATAAGCAAAGACTAGATTTTTATAAAAAAAAAAAAAAAAAACCAAAAAACAATTTAATAATACGTGTATAGATGCAGCCTCTTCTTTAGCGAAAGAAAAATAAAGTTCTTTGTTGCCTGAGAATCACTTGATCTGGCCTTTCTCTTCGCCTCTAGCTCCATATAGGATGCAAAGGGAAATAACCCCAAATAATGCCATATATGGGGTTATGGTTGTTGACCCTGGGTCCCGGGCTATTTTCACCTTTTTCCCGGGTGCCGATGTGGCACAATCCTGGGGAACTGATACAGCATTACAAGGCTGTTGCCTAAACCTTGTATTGCCCACCGCACATGTGGAGGGCGTGCAACAACAGCAGAGGCAATCAATTATATTTCCTAACTATTTTCCTGCAACATCGCAGCTCTAAAAACATACAATTGAAAAAAATATAATATATTTAATGACTGCATCATCATCAGCAATCCAAATAAACTAGTATGGGGTCATAATGCTTACCTTTTCCTCAACTCCATTCTATCATGATATAATATAAAATTTGTATTTTGGTTTTAAAATATTTTTAGAAAGAGGGTATAAATTTAGTTATCATTTACCATCAGTAAATTTGTCAGTTGGTGCGATGGAGAGAAGTGTTTAGATCAATTTATTGGGAAACCTAAAAAAGCTTGTATTCACATAACCAGATAGATTTACATGTATTGATAACATTTGCAAAATCATGGGGTCAATGCCTTGCTTCCCGCCATTCCAGTAACTCTTCAGCTCTAAAGGAGGGAAAAGTATTTTAAGTACATTTGTATATGAGTATAACGCTTCAGCATCAGAGAAGAAAAACGTCGTTTATGCGTACCCAATAATGATAAATAGTATATGTAGCACATGGTTTTTTAAAACATTGATATTATGATTGACAAATGCAGCATTTTATTTTAGAAAATGATATTAAATTTCTCAAACTGGTAAAATACAAAAAAAAAACGTTTTATATTTACCTACTTTCTGATCTTTGTTTAAGGACTGATTGCATTTGATTATGTTTATCATCTTACTTTTCAACGTTATGTTATATTGAAGTTTTATGTAAATGTTAACAGCATGCTCCCGTGCTACTCCGATTCGCGATTTCCCACTTGAACATATTCAATGAATAGTACATGTATGTCCTGGGTCTCGTAACATACTGTAGTTTACAAACAATTTTCATCAGTAGGACACTATTTCCTTTAAGTTAAATGATAATATATTTGAATTCAAAATAACACCCAAGGTTCATGAATCGATAATATAAACTTTTACCTGCGTTTGTATATATATTTTCATGTAAGCATTGAATCATTATTTTTGAAAGACGTAGTCTCAGATATTAACTGCAGCGATACATGCAATCAAATTGAGCATAATACTCATAAGTTATACTCCTAATTTTTAGGAATTCACACGTTTAGTTATATGGGTTTTTCCCCTGACATCATGAATGTATGTGTGATAACGGTAAAATTGGAGCCTTATGGAAACGCCCATAAAATGTAATCATATTGTCGATTCAGTGGAAAATCAAAAGTGTATACATGATGCGTAAGAAAGTATTAAATATACATGTGTATATAACTAATATATGTAGTATAACAATAATTTAAGCTCGGCAGTAAGAAGATATGTACATGCAAACACACCTTTGGCTTTTACGTTCCTGATCATACAAATCATGTTTTCACCCTCTAAAAAACCGACAAAAAACTATTTAAAGAGACCGACTTAACTTTTCATTGCGCATGTTTATGTGTATTCTAGTAAAATACAGTGTATTTTTACCTTTAATGTAATTTTTCGATACCATTTATTAAATTGAACACAATAAACGAAATACAGATAAAATTATTTAGATTTTTAAAGGAAACTTTTATTTCTTAAACGGTTGTTCGGTAGTTGAGCATTGCCATTGTGCTTTTATAACGTTATGTTAAAATGAAGCTTTGTAGGCATACTTTATAATATGATATGCATGGTATTACTAATAACATAAAATTATTACAATTAGAGAAAAATCGCTATTGTAGTTTTTTTTAAATCTGCTTCGAAGTGCGGAAAATGACAATTTCCTATATAATCCTAATCTAAATGTACCTGTATTTTGAGATGGCCCTTAAATAGAACCAAATGGTAGATTTTTTTAAACTTCGCAAATATACTAGAGTTGGTGTAAATTACATATGGTTAAAAAATAAACAGCTTTGCTTCTGTAGTTTTTAAGAGCAAAAAACCCAAATAGGCCTTCTTAAATGCATACATTTGTAGTGAATTATGACATTCCTTGAAAGAAAAAGACCTAATTTTTCTTCTGTTTCCATGGTTTAATGTATGAAGTAGGCTTTAAAAACGCATTTGTCATGCATATAGAATTTTGCTTGTAAGTTATGGATGCTACCTGTGGTAGCTAGTTATACGCCCCAGGGCGGAATCCGTTCAAAACAGAATATGACAGGTTGAATTCCTGTTGAGAACAGGGTTTACTTCAAATATATGAAATATATATAATCATTATGGTACACTTTGAAGTAAACCAAAGTTATCCAAAGATGTGTGTGCATTGTCCTTGCAAAAAAATATTTTTAAAAATTCAACAATTATAATTTGTTTATTTTTGAACATATACAAACTAACTGTTCATGCTTTTAAAAGCTAAATGGTGTATATCAATAAAGTCTTCAACATAATATATGTATACATCGGCACATGTCCATCAATTACATGTCCAATTTGACGATCACTCTACTGGCGGATCAGGTGACTCCATTACCTTTTTAGAGGTTTCCAACGACGGAGGTGGCTTGGGTGGATTTATTGGTGACGGCTTCTGCGGCGGAATAGACATTTCCTTTTTTGGTACCACCGGCAGTTTTAGTTTTGGTGGAAAGTTTTTCGGCGGTAAAGACATAACATTAGGTGGCGGTTTCGGTGGGTTAACTGGTAAAAAATTTTCAGGCGGTAAGGACATTTCTTTTTCTGGTTTTTCTGGCGTATCTTGTGGCGTTATAGATATGACTTTTCGCGGAAGTTTCATTGACGTGTCTTTAGGCAGTTCAACCGGCTGAAATGAGGATGGTTCAACATGCTGCTTTGTTCGTTTCTTTTTGGGTTGTTCTTGTGGTAACTGAAGTGGAGTAACCGATGAATCTGGTGGCAGTATGTATGGCAGCAACGGTTGCAGCAATTTTTTCTTCGGTTTTGTTGCTTCCTCTGAAGGCGTCTTAGGTCGAACCTCCGGTGGCAGTTTAGGTTTTAGTACGGACAAGCCAGGAAGCAGTGCTGTTGATCGCTTAGCCAGATTGTGCTTTATGTTCCCTAATAAAACATGTACTTATATAGTGCATTTATTACTGTCATACAGCGTTTTACGATCATATACAAATAAATATATTTTGAACAAGATAATTTTATTTTCATATAAATCTTTCCATGATACATGCACTTTAAATTGGAGGGATTCCACTATGATTTCAATTTCATATAGCTTATTATATCGCGTTTAGAATAAAATACAGCAGGTAATAGAATTCTTTAAAAGGCATCAGATTCCATGCCGTATGTAACCTACAATCATCTCTTTAAAAACCAACTTTGACAACTATTTTCAGCATTAAAAAAATCCGTGATCTATTTGCAGAAGTTGATAAGTTGTTTCTATTAATATATATTTCTGAGGTTAAGCAATGATTTGTTTAGTGTATCTGTCAGCTTCGTGCTATAATGTGTCAAAGAACTATGCGCTTAAATGGTATATTTTGACTATTAAGAATTAGCTGCAGCAATAATTTGTAGGTGATTACACGCGGCCTTACCCTTTGTTAAGTGACTATAAAGAGGCTCTGACGTCACGTAAACTGCCAATGCCAATAGGAAGGAAAAGGTAACACATGCATTCATCTTCTTTCAACAAAACTGTAATTTAATTCTAATTGTTTAAAACAGGTTGGATACTTAATAAAAATGATCTTTTATTAAGGTTACTTTATAATTTTAAACAAAACACTTTGTAAATATTATGTTTCTGGCAACATTAAAACAATTCATTTTTTGCCGGTAGTACAATTATAAATTAAAATACCTTACAAGTCATGCGTTTGTATTCTTTTATATTTCCTCTAAATTGTTAAAACATGGTTGAAGCTAGCAATCATTTAAAGCTCTTGAATATTAAATCCATTTTAAAACAAAAAAAGTTTTGAGGAACAATTTATATGTTTCACCGTTAAAAGAATGTTTCGTTAAAACTTTCTATATCATCTCATAATCCACAAAAATAAACCACAAACAAACATATTAGAATTTGTCAAAAGATTTTTTTCTTTCAACCGCAGATAAATAATTATAAAATTTATATTAAAGCTTTGCTACTGTTTTAATTACAACCATACCTTATTTTGTAAGTAACGTTAAAATTCGGCCTGTTAAAATCGGAACACAATCTGTATCAACGTAGAAGAGTGAAATCTTTTACCTGGTGTACATTTATCTTTTATATATATTACAATGCAAGTCACGTGAAAATTAGATACAAGATTTCACAGCGTTTAAGATATTACCTCCAATTAATCAAGAGAATTGTTTTAAGAAAAAACAAACGTTTTGTTTTAATTAAGTTTTTTTTTTTACATCTACTGCTATTGTGAATTAATGGGTGACCTTCTGTTGAAAAAAGTTGTTTTTCATTTAGGTATTTCAGGTTATTTATTACATGTAAATTACAAAATACAAACAAAACATTCCAACCAATTAAAACAGTTATAGTCGCATCCATGCTTCAAATACACGTCAGATACAAAAAAAAATATGAAAAATAATTGATCATTTTGTTAAGCTAGAAAAAATGAACCATAACTTGAATTTGACTGAAATTAATAGAACAAAACGTTGCCTCCCGCAATTTATGTTAATAAAACAAAATCAATACATGAATCATTCAAAGCCATTGTTTTGAGGTGTTAAGGTACAAGTGAACTGAAGCCAATTTAATTTCATTCATTTAAGAAGCTGAAATAAGACTACATTCATTATTTGAAACTTGCTCTCATTAACCCATTTTTTGTAGAGGTAAACTCCTTTTGCATGGCTTGGTATAAATTTACATTATTTACAGACTGTGCTGCAGTTTAAAAAACCCGTTATTAAAACAAAGGATTAGCCTGCGTATATTTATCAGAATACAATCATGACGTGTTCGTAAGTGCGTGTTACATAACCAGTTTATTATCCACGAAATTGTAGCTCAAGACAGTGGTATGACGTTTAAGAACATATATTTGCATGAGCATTTATAGTTACCTATTTAAACCTATTGAAGAGCAACATTTTTAAGAGTTCATTTTTAAAAGAATTAAAATTCTTATTTTTGGTTTCCACAAGTCACTACCTATCCTTTTTTAAAACATTATTTTTTTTTAAAGCGTAGACTATAAGACTTCTTGAAACCTGATTTTCTGGAATAAAACTTACTTTTGTTTGACCCCAAAATTATGAGAGGGTGTACACGTTTTTTAAAAATATCAACTATATGCATAAATATATATATATATTATATTTTCGAAACCTCGTTTTTCACATTCCAAGAGATAATATGAAAATTCTGGGAAGCATGTATTTGTTCAAAAAGATATCTGATAGATCCAAATAATATTAAAAAAGAAGCCCATAGGCCACATTGCTCTCTTACGTAACATTGGTCATAAATATAAATAAATCATCAAGCGGCAGCATTTTGAATCAAAGACAAACTATTCAGTATAATGCAATGGAATTTTATAGCAAAGTGTCAATCTATTTGTTTCAGATGATTACAAGTCATCAACAACTTCTTAACAAAGTTATTGCTGTTTATTAACCGGGTTTTCCAAAGGAAAAATCCGGTTATTGAAATGGTGAAAATGGCGGGCGGGCGGGCGGGCGGCTGTCAAAAGGGTACCCCTATTGTACAGTTTTCAAGTAGGAAGTTGTTCTTTTGCAGATCAATTGTGCATATATCAGAGGTATGCACATTGCTAGGATTTTGATTTCTAATAATTTAATATGAAAAAAATACCAGCTGTTGAACTTTTCGGCAAAATATTGCATATAGGGTACCCCTATTGTAAGGAATAACTCCTCCTACAGTTTTCAAGTTGGGAAATTGTTCTCTTGCAGATCAATTGTACACATATCAGAGGTGTGCATAATGCTAGGATTTTGATTTCTGATCATTTATGAAAAAAATATGGCAAAATATTGCATATAGGTTACCCCTATTGTACGGATAACTCCTCCTACAGTTTTCAAGATAGGAAATTGTTCTTTTGCAGATCAATTAAACATATATTAGAGGTGTGCATATTGCTAGGATTTTGATTCCTGATCATTTATGAAAAAATATACCAGCTGTTGAACTTTTTGGCAAAATATTGCATATAGGATAGCCCCTATTGTACGGATAACTCATCCTACAGTTTTCAAGATAGGAAATTGTTCTTTTGCAGATCAATTGTGCATATATCAGAGGTGTGCATATTGCTAGGATTTTGATTTCTGATAATTTATGAAAAATTTTATTTTACTCAGCACAATGATTGTGAAGATGATTTAGAATCAATCGATACAAAAAACTCAAAATGAGTTCCCAGCCAATTTTTCGCAAATAAAGTTTAAAGGTTTGAACTTTTCACATTATCGCGACGTTACTCCATTTTAGCGCGACGTCATCAGTTTCGTGCATCTGTGTGCCGAAAAAAATGGACGTGCATTGTCCGACAAGAAAATCAAATCAAAGTATGCATTTAGCAAATTCTAATTTGTTGGTTTTATTTAGATTTTAAAACTGCCGTTGAATGACAACATATAGAGTAGAACTAATGGTTTTCATTGTATTTAGAAATGATATTTTAATATTATTGTTCTCCATACAACTCTAGTAATGCAGGAATTAAATTTAATGCAAATTCTTACCTGAAGAATATGTTTTAGACACTATTTAATCATTTACAAATAAAAGTTTAATCTTTAGCAGAATCAAGTAGTGATTAATAGTGATGCATACATAATTTCAATTCAAATATCGCTTAAAAATTAGCAGCATAACAAAAATGACCTCTTATACTTATATTTAACTTTGTCTATCACAGCGTTAAACGATTCCAGCTTTCCCTTCAGTATGCTATGGAGACCTACTCTTCCGCCTCTTTGCAGTGCGAATTTCAAATGGCTAGACTGCAAGCCATGTGTTGCCAGAGTAGAACATTGACTCTTTGTCAGAACGTTTGAGGTTACCAAATCAGTAAAACTTCCAATGTTTCTGTTCTTATTTGATAGTTTTTCGTTATTTGCGATGGCATAATCGGTAGAAAAGACTGCATCACGGAATCGCAGTGTTGACCTGTTGTTTACTAATGCCAGCGTTTATCATAGCTGTAAAAATTGTGATTTATATCAAAAGGTTTACATTTTTCGTAACAATAGATATACAATATATCTAACCATACATACCCCCCCCCCCTCAATAAAAAAAATGATATTAAAAGTTTACGGACAAAGTGTTGTTGCTATTATTGGAAAAGATAAAAAAAAAAAAAAAAAAAAGAGCCCATGGTGGATTTCAAGAAGTTTGACATTGTTGCTTATTTTCAGCAACTGTAACTAACCATTCAGAAGTACATGTATTGTACGATTATTACGATGTATCAGAGTAAATTACAAATATTGATGAAAAAAATGGAGAAATACCGCTTTGATTGCCGCAATCCTTGCTAAACGTAGGAATAACCCATATCAATATCGTTGTCAGTGTTTGGTATGCTCTTAGATTGAACTTATTATGTTTTTAAATTCATATATTTATGTATAATTTACACACTTGCTGCCAGTTTTGTGTTGATGTCAAAGCAACGGGCTGGACCTTTGCCATTTGTGCTGTGGCGTTTTCCTGTGGGTGCGGATTTCGTATTGCCGCACTTTCGACGTGCTACATAGAGAATAGATGCCAATCCATTTTTCGTTTTTCTTCTCAATGGTGTACGAAAATAAGACTTAGGGTAACTCCCGTGTCTTTCGTGTCTGGGGTTTTTTTTTTACGCGGCGTGATAAATGTCCTGTTATAATTTTGCTCAAATCAATATTTATTTAAGATGACATGTAATTGAATTTAAGTACTCTACAGGTATGGTTCAGTGGCTTCAGTATAAATATATATTTAATTATGTCAAAAAACTTCAGGAAAATTACGGAAATTGACGGAAAGGTTGGGGGGGGGGGGGGGTACTACACTTGTTTCTATGTTTTGCCAGCTAGGACCAAAATTTTAATATTCATCAAGGTTGGGGTTATCAATATTCATAATGTATAATACAATTTCATTGAGTATATCATTTTAGTGAATGTTAGATTGTGTCTATTTGGTACATTTTAATTTTTTTAATGTTTTCAAAAGCCAACTTTTAAAATTATATCCAACAATATGGGGGTATACATGTTCAAGAGACTATCAGGCAAACACTAGCTGGATAATTTCGATAAACAAAATATATAATTTTAAATAAATGTTAAATAAAAATAATTTGTAAAATGTATGATTTTTAAAAAAAAATTTTGGAAGGTCGTGTGATAGATAAATGTAATTTTTTTTATATATTTTCTGTAGAAAATCAATAAGACTTTTTTTTATTTAATGATTATCAATACAGTTTCGTAAATTATAACATAACATGATATATTTTGGTGCATAATTTAATAAATTACGAGATCATGCTTCATTGTGATGAAATTTGGCGTTGAATTTTTGACCATATGAGCTGAAGCTCAATGTGTGAAATTAAACGCGCAAAGGTATAAATATTTTGGCCTGTATTGTAAGTTTATAAGTTGTTTTAACTGTTCAAATTTAAGGTCAAGATCTAGTACATGTAAATGAAAGGTGCGTACAGGTTTATGAAATTCAGGATATAAATTCTTTCAATGATGCTTCATGACAATAGCTTTGTTTAATAGGGTGTATCGGGGCTTAAATGTTTGGTAATGTTTGGTAAACACGATGAAAAAACTGTCAATTTCTATGTAATATGTAGGAATAAGTAACGAATATCGGAGTTTTGTCCATTTTTGACTAATGGAATATATATAGAATGCCTAGTCTCTCCAAAAACGACAATAGACAAGATTTTGACCTCCCCTTTTAAATTATGTTAAATTGAATATAGCTATCGGGTTTATTTTTCTCATGATTTAATATAGAATGTCAAGAAACTGTTTCATTTTCTTCATAATTCCTTTAAAGCCGTAAAGTACGGAAAAAAGATTTAACAAATCAATTATGACGTCATAATGTTTCTAGCACCAAAAAGACATGAATCATTTAGTAGATCTTGACTTTAAAAAAGTTTGGTTTGACAAATTTCTGAAACACTGGGTCTACCTTAACGGTTCCTTGCAGAAAATATATTTTTTTAATCCCTCTGCGAACAATTTCAATTCAACAACTCATCTCCCAACCTCCCAACTCTTTTCCATTGTACTTTTTTTTTTACAACGAAATTATTGAGACTCGCTATTTATTTCGTAGAAAGTAATCTTCCTTTGAACTTCATTGCAAAAAGGCTTTGACGGTTTGTCAATTATAGCGCAATTTTATTCAAAAGATGACGTAATTTTAATATTTCGCTAAAACAATTTTAAAATGTAATTATTTTTCAGAAATTGAAGAAACCCTAGTATTAACCATTTTAGTTCAAAATTACACTCGCATTTTCTAACGTATTATAAAATTATAATTCGATGTAATATCATTTATTTTCATTTACATAACATGTAGCTGTTCTTTGTATTCACGGTACTTTTTTAACGTCGAATTTTATTGTGACGTTAGCAAACCCGCGAGCTACATTTTGCATTGAATGCTTATTTTTGGATGTCGTCAGTCCTAAAACACACCAAGGCTATGCAGACAAGTTGAATACCGCGCGTTAGTGTTCGAAATTGAACGTCGCAGATTTCCAATGCAAACATAAGGGGATATATACACTGAATGTTAATATTATAATGTAAATGATTCCCCTAATATAGAGAAATAATAAACTGGTTCCTTGTAATTAATTACATGACGCTTTCACTCGTAGTCAATAACAGCGAACCAGCTAGTCTATTGTTTGCATATGAAAATTTTTATTCCGACCTTTTTTGACTTCACTAAAAAAAAATGTGTTCTTAAATTGTTTAACTTGTTAATCTTTCTATTTGAAATAGATAATAACACTTAATATTCATCATTACAAACATAAATCACAAATATTTTAAACCTTATTTCCTCACCCGCCACCCCCAACTAAAGACTGTTTGCTTCAGAAGAATTTATTCTAAACATAATCCTATAATTCATCCCACCAACCGCCTCATTATTATCCACAGGGCTAAAAGCAATACTTAGAAACGTAAAATCTGGTATTATAGCTTTATTCTAATCTATTTTCACAAATAATGACCATTTGATTCGTCAGAAGAATTAGTGTTGCTTTCTACTTATTTCTTTTATGAACTTTGAACCCAATAGGGTCCCTTCTTTACCCCATGTGATCATGATTGGACAAATTTATATGTACCATATATCAGAAAGCTAATGTAAAAGTTTCTATATTGTGTGTTATTTTGTTCCGGAGAAGATTTGTCAAACACCCAACTCAATTTTCTAAATATCTCCCCTTTGAAGGGGAACTGGTCCTTCATTTAAGCAAACTTGAAAGCCCTTCCCCCAAGGATGCTTTGTATCAAGTTTGGTTGAAAATGACTCAGTGGTTATGGAGAAGATTTTTAAAACATTGGCCCAGTCGTTTTGGAGAAGATTTTTAAAATACCCAACCTTATTTTCCCTCTTTCCTAATTATCTCCCCTCTGAATGAAAACTGGCCCTTCATTTAAAAAAAAATGAAAGCCTTTCCCCCAAGGATGATTTGTGCCAGGTCTAGTTGAAATTGGCCCAGTGGTTTGGAGAAGAAGAACCAAAACATATATTCCCTCTTTCCTAATTATCTCCCCTCTGAAGGTAAACTGAACCTTAATTTAAACAAGCTTGAAACTTGGAAAGCCTTTACTCCAAGGATGATTTGTGCCAAGTTTGGTTTGAATTGGCCCATTGGTTCTCGAGAAGATGAAAATGTGAAAAGTTTACGACAATGACGACAGACAAAGGATAAATTTTGATCAGATACGCCTTTAGGTCAGGTGATCTAAAAAGTATGCGATAACCCCAAATTATATTGTAAATGATGAATTTGCTACTGCATGAAGTGGAAAGGGAATTCCAGAATCATGGGTATTCATTTGTTGGGAAAAGTTAATGCTTTAGCCTTTTTATTAATACCAATGATGACAAGTATTTAACCGAAAAGTTATAACACATATTAGGGATACTACAAATCAACATAAAAATCTTCGGCTGATGCAAATATGTACCAGAATAAAAATGAAAACTTTTTGGCGCATCAACAGTACAAAATTAGTATTCTTGGAGTTGATTTGACTTTAAGAGGACCAAGTTCTAAAAGTATGAATTTGGCGGGAAAACTTCTAATTACCTCTAGATTGATATGAAAACGAAACAAAAAGGACACAACTTAAATTAGAGCTTTCATTTTGGAAATTTACGAAACCTATACATTAAAAAAATCGGAAACACAGGACACCACAGGACACCACTAAATCCTTTTCAAAGAGAGGCTTGGATATTGCGTAAATTGTTAAAGGATTCTGAGGTTAAAGAAAAGAATTGTAAACAAACGTACGAACGTAACAGAATACCAACAATCCCAAGGGTTGTATGCACAAAATTTCTTTAATTGCTTGAGTATATATTCAAGTACATAATTAGTTCTTAGCAAAATGAAATCTGATTTCGCATAATTGATTGATACATGTTGCATAAAACTTCTCAACTCTTAAGCATATACTTAACATATGATAACAAACATGGGTCATACTTATCTTAACTATTCAAAATGTTGCTTAGTGTAAAAAAGCAATATGACAAATTGTAAGAGAACATTTATTGGTCGTGTACATCCGATACTTACACTATCGGCCTCTGAAACCTCTGCATGCATATGTTAATCATGCAAATAGTTTAGAAACAGTTTATTATGTACCTTTATCTCATCAAAGTCTTAAATGTCATAAAAATAACGCCACTCTTTTGTTGTCATTTCGACAGTTCGTGCAAAGAAGTCAGCGGGGTTTTCTGGCACTGATCTGTATTTCGATTTGCTTACTTCTGTGTTATGTTAGCAACACAGCCAGCTTACCCTGATATAAGATTTTAGACAAAGGTTTTTCATTCTGATTTGTTACTGTTTCAACTTCATTTTTATTTTACAATCAATCGCAAAATCAAACAGCATTTGACCTCCCCTGGATAGATGTAACTTACTTAAACAGTGATCCAGAAAAAAACCGCAATGTTATCATTTCTTTAGACATGAGATACTTACATTTTATAAAACTTATGGTTCGTGTACCAGTAACTCTTTCTTCGATTAAGTATCACTGAGTGTTATAATAGTTATCTCTCTTGGTTTACAACAAGATATACTGGTATATGCAGATAACAACTAAACATGAATGGTTAACATAAATTGTAATATATAAGTTGTCATGTGAATCACTTGTAAATGTAAAAAATATATAATCAACCAAACTTTCTTTGATACGAGCGTATAGCTTCGAAGCTATTAACATTATTTATAAAAGTACAACAAACAACAAAGTTTGTTTTTATTAAATTATAATTGGTCTTGATTTCATCAAGAAGTTGCATGAACGCTGGTTGTTCAACTTTTCTGTAATATATAATCATTTATTGTGCATCAGAATGTTGACATTTGATTTAACTATGATACATTGTTTTATATAAAGCAAAGTTGACCGTCTGTTTTGTATTCAGGGCTGCGTATTGTAGTCTGAAACCATACTTTTATCCATTGGTCAGGTTGGATCCAAATTGAGCCCCATGGTTAGGTTGTGTGCAGTGACATTGACTCAGTTTTCTAGGTCAAAGGTCATAAACTGCGAAAAAGGGAACGAAAAAAGACTGAATTATTTGAACAAATTCCTATACGATTTCAAAATCCGATAGAAAATTTTGATTTATTATAGGAAAACTACCGTTCTGAATGAAATTCCTGTAGGAAATACGATTATCCTAAAGGAAATATAATTCATGGATGATTTTCGAAAACTCCTACAAGATTTTCGAAACATCCTGTAGGAAAATTAGTTTTCCTATTGAAAATATTATTTTTCCATGGGATATAAATTTCTAAAGGTAAATATCTCACATGTCCAACGAGATATCTTAAAAACAAAAGTGGTCATATACTGTCTAGGCAATGGTCTATCATTTGGTATGTATAGATTTTAACAAAACAGCATCTTAAGCGGGTGCAAAAAGTCCACCTTGGCACTGGTATATTTATCCAGCACAGTGTTTAAAAGTACATGTAAATTATTAGCCTTTCTTAATTCATGCCTGACTTATAGCATAAGACCACTCCACGTTTTTTCTATGTTTAGCGTCCATTCAAAAGTCAAAACCCGACCTTTCTATCAGGAAAACAAACACAAATCAACAGAAAAACACACATTTTTAGTACATTAATAAAATATATCATCATTATATGAATATTTTCTGTAGACTTTCACGAAAATTAACACATACATGTAAATATCCCAAGCTTTGGCTCAAATGGTTAAACAAAGCAAATTTAAAATCTTACTGCATGCATGTATTTTCAAACATGAAAAGTACATGTACATTATTTAGTGGTACATATTTGTGGGATTTTTTTTTATTTTCATGCTTCAAAATCAATCTGTCCGCGGACGCTACACATAGAAATGGCCTTAAGTTACATTATTATATGAATGTTTTCTTTCTCACTACTAATACTAATACTAATTCTACTACTACTACTAATACTACTACTACTACTACTACTACACAATCGAATAGTCAAACTTTAGATTAACAAAAACAAATCATTCTATTACAGTCAATATGTATTGGTGTTTTATAACCATTGTTTACAAATAGAAAGGCAACTATGAAGGTAGATAATAATACGAAATTAAAGATATTAATTTTAGTGACAGCATTAAAAATGTTTGTCATTACATTCTTCTCTGCAAACTATATCACAAACACTCCGCTGAGACCACAGATGGCACAGGCCATACAGAAACAGTGATATACAAAGAATATAAAAAGTATTGCTAGCGTTATACAATTTTCTATTGCAGCTCAAACATCAAAGGAAAGTTACACTCCCCCAGGTGTTGTCTGGGTATATTTACATACTACGGGCATTACCTTAAGACTCATGTATACCCGAATCTTGTCATACAAACGTTTTTTCCAACAGAAAGACTATTCCCAGGTGTAAACTGGGGTAGTTTTTGTTTTGAAAAAAGCAGGTGCTTGTTTTGAGAACTTAATCCCGATTTGATTAAATTTAGCAGCTTTTTGGGCTTTTGTTCTCTAAATATTCGGTTTCCTGTGTGGGCTTATCCATATTGGTTCCCATGTTAATTGATCTGTGTATAGTAAATGCAATACTGCTGCGTGCAGCATAGAAATGTTCTGAATTGAAAAAACTAGAGTTGCATGTATTAATTTTATTTTTTTTTCCTACCTGTCTTTTTGCCTTTTTTGAATACAGAAGTTTCTGTCAAATGAACATTGTACATGAACATGTAGATTTTTCCTAAACACGTGGTATTGATCAAAAGTACAACATACAAGTAATTATATAAAAATATTGCTGTTTAGATTCAGCTTAATATATCTACATATGCTAGATACATCTATATGAGAGTTCAATACATTTGATTGTACAAAAGTATTCAGTCAAAAGTACAGAAAAAAAATAAGATTAAAGAGTTGCAAATGAAAAATGGGGTACAAAAGTTCAAACTTTTCAATTTTTTTTCTGCCGAAGAAAATAACAATAACTAAAAGATTTCCATTAAATATCGACCAAATCCTCGATGAATATATTTAGTAAACAATTTCTAAATTGTAAACCATATTTCGTTCAATGTTATGATTCTTTTAATAGAAAAAAGGGAGCAACACTTAAGCTTGAACACCATCCAACTGCTGACTTGTGTAAATCAGTCGCATAATTAAATTTTGTTGTTATAAATTCTTTGCTGTTTAGGAAATTCATACATAGGTAGACTAAGCATATATACACTATTCTTCACGACAAATGTTCTGTCAGATCGTTTCACGGCAGCCTGCTAACTATGAAATCGGAACCTAACCCTCATCGTTTGATAACACGGTTATCTTTGCTCTGAAGTCGTATCGTTTTGCAGTGGGGCGGCGCTGCAATGATGCGAGCGACTGCGCATGACCGCACAAGAGCCGATTCCTTGACTTGATAACAACAAACCTGCCCAAGTTGATGGTAATTTATTAAGCTTATTGTAAAATATATATACTGTATTAAGAAAAATATTCTCAGCTGCAGTTTGTCGGCGGTAGATCGTTTAAAATTAGGTAAAATAAATCAATTTCAATAATGTAAAAAAGTTATCGTTTGAATCTTCATGAAATAAAAACAATTCTGCCATGACTTCAAACAATAAACATGCTATTTCAAACAAATATTCCCGCTGTTATAAAGAAATGACTGTGAATTTATAGTGCATTTCACCCTGCAATTCGTCTGTGGGTGTTCTAAAATATGAAGTCAGCAAATACTGCTGCTTTAAATGCTGTTTACTTTTAAAATGAAAACCCCTGTTATCGTTGATAATTCAAAATTGTTAAGGAAATATTCTTTTTCATTTTATCTTATCGAAATTTTTTTTTTTTTATAGATTTTTAGTCATCGTCTTTTTCTCCTTAGGAGTCTGGGTGGTCAACAAAATAAACATTAAACTTTTAAAAATTATTGGCCATAAACTATTATTCAGTAAAGAAAAAATCCAGGTGATTTTTTACAGAGCTCTTCTTCTATGGAGGTAAATATAGCCTAAAAAAGTTCACGACCATCAGCCCTCTTAATGTAGGTAATGTACTTGCATTGTTTGTTTATGAATTATACATCTGATTTAACATACCAACGGAAATCATAACACTCTCATGGAATACCGATACATTAAAACATTCTTGAATGACGCGTAGAAGAAAAATCAAACTGAAAGAAATAACAACAAAAATTTGAAATAAGTTACAGGTGCTAACAGTTCGAGAAATACGGGGCTTTAATGGGGACCTTATATAGTTAGGACCACAGTCTGAAAAGCTTTACAATTCAAAGGTCTCCTAATGACCCGGCCTTTTGGTCCTATCGCCACGCAGGTCTTCTATGCAAGAAAGATCAAAGTTACTTCAAGCTGCACCCAATGCCAAGGGCTTCTTGCTAATTATTTGATTTGAATCGCAAAAACGAAGGATTTAAAGCAAAAGGAGCTAGGCCGAACAAGTTCGTCGGTGTTAAAGGCTTCTGTACTCGGGGTTCCTTGGGGTTTATTTGGATCAGTGGTAATAGTCTTGTCCATTAACATAAGTGCTATGTCCACTTTATATATCAAAAGGCATTCCAGATATCACTTTATTTTACTTCTGAAGAAAATAAAATTAGAGAAATAATATTTACCTCTTATATAGTGCGGATTACAAAGAACCTTGTAATTTTCATTTTACAGGGTGATTTTAAAAGAAAGATTTAATTATTAAAATGTGATTTTCAAAATTGTGTAAAATATTTAATATCAGTGCGATAGATGTTAGCAAGTCGGAACGCATGATAATACATGTACATGTATTCATTTACAGTTCTAAATCCAAAGACATATTAAGCACAAAAGGTATTAGAACAGTTGTTCAACAAAGTTTTCGTAGCTGCTGTAGTCATAGTTGTATTTCCCGGTGTTTCCTAGATGTAAGCAGTTTTAGTTATGATTCATTCCGGGTAAACAAATAAAATATAGTTTGCTTAACTTATGGCTAGGGTATTGAAATTGATCTAGTTGTCTTAGACATTGTTTTTGTCCCGTTTACATGTTTACAGTGATAAGAGTAATTCCTTGCTAAAAAGCATTTCCAATTTGGTCTACAGTGTGTTGCTTCTGGGTTTAACCATTGGCTTAAACGTTTCAACTTACATCTGACAATACAAAATCGTGTATTGATCATTTGCACAGGACCCATAAAACCATATCCGCGATTCTTCAAAATATGGCCTCAATATGTCGAGGGAGATTTGACAAAAATGGAAAAAAGAGGTAAAATTTGACGAAAATATTCTCTATCAGGGTTCTCAGACGGATGAAAAACATTTCTCAAGTTTGGGAATTCGTAAAGTCGATTTTTTTGTCAACGATAACCCACCCAGATCTCAGAAGGGGAGACTTTTGTTACTGTGGTCCTTGCAACGCGCAGGAAATGTCCCCTACGTGTAAATGTTAAAAGATGACAGTCAGATTAAAGCTCCACAAAGCTCCTCCATCGCTCAAAGTTTAACTTGATCCTTGTAAAACCCAGATTAATCTGAAACGAATGTTGACAAAAGCTGACATCAAAAAGACTAGAAGGGTGGCTAATGCTATCCAACTTAAGACAAAAAGTCGCGTTCGGGTCAGGCGTGGAGTCGCTCCTGTGTGTCTTTCAGATTATGGTGAGGGCTGCACGCTAGTTGGGGTAACGTGATCACAGAGCGGCGAGTTTTTTCAAGTGTTTCGTGAAAAGTAATTACATTTTATATGAAAATCCCAATATGCTTCAAGCACCTAACTTTATGATCTCGAGATTGTGTTTAGAAATATGAGAGATCTGCTTATATCAAAGAATGAAATGTTTTAGATCAAATGCTTGTTAGGATAGGGTATTCACAAGTGTTCTTCTTATGTGCAAAATTGAAATTGATCTAAGGAAACGTTGGGAGGTCCCTTTTGTAGTGGACAATTTTAAAAATGTCAGAATATTAAACTGCCTAAACACAGAGGGAGAAAAAAATACCAGTTTTTAATAAATTTAAATTATTGCTCTTAAGAATTGGTCTTAGGAACTAAACAGCTCGAAACAATGAGCGAATATTCAATTTTTGTCTCCCTCACGTTGTTTTCTGTGAGAAAACTGAATCATTATGACATATGTTTTTGTTTGCCTTTCAATATATCCCTTGTTTGATCACGGCCTTTATCTTACTCGTCCACTTACTCTGTTCTTAAAACAGCATGTGTATATCCAAAGAGGTTCTTTTGATCCTAATAACTTATATATTTTGATAAACTATTTAAAATTTGGTAAATAGACGTGTTCCTATTACATGTTAAGTGCGCTACTTCAAATTATAAAGCAATCATTACAGTTTATTATTTATGATCAGCTATAGATTTTGTATTAATTTGCTTAAAGAACGGACTTTAAAAATAACTATTATTTTCTTCCGCCAATATTAACAGAAAATGTATGTTTTAAGTTAAAATAGCGCTGTTAAATTCGGTGGATGGGTCCTTGATATCTTTAATAATTGTAAATTATAATCGAGCTAACGTATATTCATTTACAATTATTTGGCAGTACATTTGTGAAATCTTTTTATGTTAAAAGTTTTGAGTACCGAACAGAGAAAATGTAAAAGAACTTGATATGCTCTAATTGAAAGTCATTTCTTTTTTTTAAATTGGTATAAAAATAATAACGTAAGATGATAAATAGATATACATGGTGTTTTTTTTTTAATTTCTTTTGCATATTTTAAATTTTAAATAAAAACCACCAATGATCATAACTTAGGCATTTAGGTAATCTATCAACTTTATAAGATATAAGCAATAGAGAAACTCCAGCGATGCTATACCAAAAATATTATTTTATAAGAATATTTCCACTATTGACGGGGGAATATTTTATTTAATTTTAACTTTATTTAATACTGTATAAAGTTTTGGATGTTATATAACGTCAGGAGGAATTTGCGATATTTTTCGAGTAGTGCAGCCCGTGTTACATCAACAGTTTGATATTTAAAACTCATAGACTAGTACTTCTTACAATTTATATAGACAACTACAAATGAATAAATTTTCAAATGGCCACGATGGGCACTTAGATCAGAATAAAATCTTAACATGATATAGCACTAACTCTAGATTAATCACAGTTGCATTGCACCAATTATACATGTACATATATTGCACCAATGGTACATGTACATACGTGTGTGCGTGTCTATATTACTTTAGTTACTTGCACCACTTTATATTCAATGTTATAACACTGGTATCACATTATACATCAATATCAACATTTTCACATATGTCATCAAATTCATCTATTCCATCCACATCAATGTCTTCATCCTCGTCATCGGACGCGTTCGATGCGTCATTCTCGGACACAACTTCTTCCTTCGGACGCTTATTATCATGCGTCTTGATGTGTTTGCTCAAATGGTCACTTCTCATAAACCGCTTTCCACACTCTTTGCATGCGAATCTTTTTTCCCCGGTGTGAGTTCGCAAATGTCTTTGTAGCTCGTCCGACCTGGTGAAACTTTTCCCACAAAATAACCAGTTACAGACGAACGGTCTCTCTCCGGAATGCCACCGTAAGTGAGCTTTTAGGTGAGATGTTTTCCCGTACACTTTGCCACATCCGGCAATATGACAAATGTGTTGCTTCTTTTTGTTTGGGTTGTCGCTGCTTTTGGCTGACTGACAATTTGGACATCTACATCTTCGACAGCGACGGGTCGGGGTCAGAATAGGCTTCATCCCTGCTATTAGCGGATACTGAGATCGGAAAGGGAAATCCATTCCTTGTTGGCCGAACATCATAGCTTGGGATGATAGTCTCATTTTCATATCTGGAACTGTCTGAACGCTCCACCACGGCACTTCAGCCTCGGCAGCTGGGGGTGGGGACAATTGTTTGTGGACAGTGTGGTGGGGCAAGGACGGGGATACCGGAGAAAACTGGGGGAGGGGACACACAGGGGTGGACGGGGATCGTAAAAACGGTCTGTCTCCAGTGAGGAATTCCTGTTGCCGCAGACGGGCTTGATGAAGTTCATAATTAAAAGCCTCCCGTTGTACCTGGTCATTAGAATAAACGTTTGGGGTCACCATTGTCTGAAGAGGGTGTAACGGTGACCGGAGGGGTGGCATTATATCGGCGGATCTAAGATTCTGCCATATTTGTATTGGATGGTTTGGTGTTGGTCGCACTATATCAGATGGTCTGGACAGATTTGGAGGCATCATGTGTTCCATACGCCGACCAGACAGACACTGGTCGTTCAAAATAGGATACTGAAGAAAAGAAAACCAGAAATTGATATCATATGCAACACCTAGTATTACTTTCATGAGTGAATTGTTTAACAAATTTAAAAAATATAAAAAATGGTGACATTCTAGAGAAAAAAAACCCACTAGAATAGAAATAAGTGGATAACAATAATTTCATACGCAACCTGGCTTTAGAATGATGGTGTAATTATCATTTTACGATCAAAGAAATTAGTAAAACATATTTTCCAGTATATCTTTGAATTAATATATATCAATTTCAAAAGAACTCATACTTTATTTTCTAGTTAACTGTTAAACGGAAACCTCAGCTTTTTTTACATTAAATTTGCAACACGTTGATAAATGAGATAACAAGCTTATGAACGTTTGCGGTAGGTGGGAAAGGCGCCTGGGGGTCGGTCATTTGTATTGGTAATATGCTTATAGTCCCGGGGGTCAGCCATTTGTTTCAGCAATGAAGCTACATTGTGAACATTGTCCCCCGGATGCGGTTGTCCATGAGACGAACAAAAAATAATAAACAGGTGTCGCTTTGAATATGATGACCACTTTTGATGTTTAAGCACATATTAATCACAGGTGATTAATGTTTAATTTCTGAAAAGTAAAGGAGAAGATTTACACGGGATGTGTAGTGGTTTTTAATGGTTAATACTATAATTCTTTTTGTCGCTTCGCGATTTGGTGTACAATATTTTCCTATTTTATTTACATTTTTAGCATCAAATATAGATACATGCACTGTTTTGTAACGCTAACTGGGTATACAACTATTAAATATTTTAATTCCATTAAAAATAAAGTTTCACGTCTATGTACATATTAAATAATGAACATGTTTCATATATACCGAGAAATGATAACATTTCATTTGTCAATATACATGTACCTATATTAATTATTTGGATTCAGTTGGTTGTTTTGAGGGTTTTTTTTTAAAGTAGAATTTATCATCTTTAAATAAAATTTTAATCAATATATATGTATATAGTTAAGACATAGAATAACGACAAACAAAATAGACCATATAAAGGAGTACAATGAAGATATAAACTAAGAGGTCGGGCTTAGTTTCTGAACTTAAATTGTGTCCAATTCCAGTTGTAAATTAATATATATATTTTTAAATCAAATAAAAAAAATTATATCAAAGTTGTTTATTATTTTTCATTTTTCTTGACTAATTTTCATATGCGAATTATTGAAATAAAAGTTTCCCTAAATTATAACTCGCTGAGAAAATTCAAAATGTACAGAGTGCTTGCAGCATTCAAAAGATGTATCAGATACTGTTTCAGAGATTTAAAATTAAAGTTATTCATTATACAAATAAAGCGTTTAGCAAACTACATGAAACAATCAAATCAGTTTATTGTCCTATATAGAATCTCACCTGCATTGGGGTATGGTAGGGGTGAGGTGATGCTAGCGCCGTAGCCATTCTTGTGAATCAGCACGTGTTTATAACCATGGGCAATAAAAAGCCGTGAAAATTAACATCCAGACATCGTCAGAATGAGCGAAAAGTGTACACTCGTTTTGCGTCTCGAATAAATTCAACGTTTTTCTTGTTAAAAATCGTAAATAGTTTACCCCAGTGTAATCTCTCTGATGTTTCCGCGAGCCAATCAAAATACTTGACAATGTCTTTGAAGTTTGCCGCGAGCCAATTGAAATCTATAGGCGGGTTAGTTTAAAAGGAAATTAAATCCTTTCAAAATACAAAGTTCTAAGAGAGAGATTGTTTACAGTCATAATAGAAGCGATTATAACTTGTTATTAACGGGGTTGTCGAGGGCGGGCAAGTAATCTTCTCGCAGGACGTTTACACACATAAATAATTGGATTGAGGAGATCAAAGCTTCAATACCAAGGCACCCATTCAGGTAATATGGCAGGCAGCCCCACACTGCCACCAAAATCCACACCTACAGGGCTACCGGCAAGACCAATACACAAGACTGCACACCATGAGAATACCGGCGGATTAATTTTCTTCGCGGTTAACAATACGAAGAATGCCGATGAAGAGACCTTTAAGCAAGACAAGGTTGATATGAAAATGTAATTGTGCAGATTTAAATAGAAAGAATTTGATTATCATTCTACAACCACCACAGATGTCTAATCTTTGATATCATTGGTGATTCATTTTGCAAATTGTGACGAAAGACAATATCTAAATGTGTTTTTTTTCGTATTTAAGAGTCTTTTGAACTTGTAAACAACACATGTTATACGTTTGAAACTATAATAAAATATACTGTCAACATTTTGTTTTCATTTATTTAGTTGCATAAACGAATTATTACAACGAAAAGTTCACGACTGACTGTATATCCCTCCAATATGACGTCATGGAAATTATGTTCCATGTCCAAGATGGATCAATGGTTGACCGAGCTTTGGCGCTTTTTTCTTCAATATCAGTTGTTAGGACGCATCTTCAGAATGTGCCACGGTGGTAAAGTTTTCTGTCACAACAAACCAACATTTGTCACAATGTCATGTCTTTCATCTCCATACGAGGCAAACACTGACGCAACCTAAACAGCACAAACATCCACAAAGCCCCAAATCTCTCGGAAACCCAGTTATGACATCCACCTCAAACTATCAATACGACTGCCTTTTCTTCTCTATTAATTGCCATTTAGATTAATGTTATTTAAACACCGCGCTTTGAGCAGGTGCTATATAGCATATGACGTCATCTATTTTCTTTCTTTTTTATCACCTCATAAAGCCCGACTTCGCGTCTCGAGCGGTTTACAAAGATCTCAGAGAAAATGTTCTCAACACAGAAGTCTTCCATAATTCTTCATAAAAAGAAATTATTCTTCAAAGAATTACAATTATAACATGAAGTGATATACCTGTTATCAGACGTGTTGGTTTGGCGGGACCCACTGAGTAACGTCTGCTAATAATCACTGATAGCCATCAAGAAATATTAGTGGGATTGGAAAATAACACGCCAAAGATTCCCCCTCAAAGACCAATGATTAACCATACCGAGGCCAGGTTTAAGAGATCTGTTTCATCTTGGTTTGAAACCACCATCAAAAAGACTATACATTTCGTTTCATGTTTTCTTATTTTTCGCGCACAAATTGTGTTCCCATGTTTGAAATGTTTTTGTGTCTGTGGGTACAAACTTTTTCCAGTTTCTAGAAAAATATGCGCGTGTTTAAGAGCATGTTCCCTTTATCAAAAACTCGCAAAACCATACAAAAATCGCCTGATCAATTCTCCAATAACCATTCACAAATAAGGCTAATACTATTTCACGTTGATTAGGTGTGTTGCTCTGTTCAAAATATGCCTGTAAACGTCAAAACTTTAAATGGAATAAGGTTTTTGACAAATTGCTGTTGTTGTTTTATATGTTTGCAACAACAAACTGATACATGTAGATCTACAAATCATTATTTGCTAGAAATTTGAATAATAGTAACACAGGCTTTCCATCAACAGGCTGAGTAAAGTATTGAGAAAATTCTGTTCGGTATATAAGTATTGAGCAAGTCAGATTGAATCTATCACACTAATTAACGCTATTTATTAGTTACATTGGGGTGAAGGATGAGTAAGCTAGACATAAACCTTTATACACAATGTAGATTAATATTATACAAAAGAGATTGCTATAGGAATTGCTAACTGCCTTGACCTCTGACTTACGTTTTATCTTTCAATTGAATACTAACCACACACATGGGCCTTTCAATAGTCAATATTAGAGTGACATTAGATCGAACAGAAACTAAAACGGCCTTAAATTTGCATTCAATGTCGCTTCAATGTTGAACTTGGGGTAGAATATCAAGATAAGAGCAATACACTGTTGTATAATTATGTCTTCTTAAACCAAGGACTACTAGTGAGTCGCAGGAAGACCAAGCGTAATTTGAACAAATAGACAGAATTTTCTAAATGTGTACCCTATCTTTGTTGTACATGTATATTTGTACCCAAAAATATGGTCAAATCAACTAAGTTGGGTTTTAATAAATTCATTTAACTTGACTAACTTTGTCAGGACATATGCAACGGGCGAAAATAATACACGCTGAACTTAGAAGATCAATTCAAGCAATGCCTGCAAAACACAATATCATAACCTTTATAGATGTCTAAAAGTTTTTAAAAATATATTTAAAAAACAACCTAAAGAATTGAAAGCTTATTTGCATACCTTGACACCCTAACATTTAGTCTCCAAGAACAAAGACCATACTAAAGGAGGATTCTAATGAAGTTACATTGGCGTAACGCGCCATGAGCTTGCAATGTTTTAAAGCAGCAGATACATTATAAAGATATAGTTATGTTTGCAAAACCTCATCTCAAAATCATTTCTCACGCGCCCATAGGTCAATAAAGTTGAGCAATTTGTTGAGCATGAAATAAATATTCTTCTCAAGGATACAAAGCAAGCCAGTCTAAATGAACATCTGAGTAGAGAGTGATGTTTTCGGCGACTGATACATCGTTAACAAAACGCCGCCGCAATTTATAAGCTATTGATTTAGTGGGAAATAAGTTTATTTCATTCAAAAACTAAAAAAAAGTGAATTCAAGGTACGCAGAAACGGTTTTGCAACTACTTCTACTCAAGAGCCATCGTGCCGACCAACTCACTTTGAAGAGTAAACAAGATAAAAACGGTCTTTGAAACGGGTTCGATTATCGACATCTTGTAAGCTGCTCTATTCCGATTATCAACTTTAAAGGCGAACTTTGCAAGAACTACCACGGCGGTACGATCAAAGGCTAATGCCAGGTATATTGAAATGGGCAATGAAAAAGAAGTAGATCCTCTCTCTCACTCAAAGAGCGCAGTCGTATATATCTGCTATTAATTTCTTTACACCAGTTTTAACATCGAAGCCAGACGCAGACGTTGAACTTCTCAGGATACATGTGCAGTGCAGTCTACTCAGTTGACGAATTTTTTTTTGCAGACGACCGGTCAAGCGCAGTTGCCCTTTCGCGCCCTCTGGGAATTAAATTCCTCCGTCTGCTTATGTGTTACGCTGCTGCTATTGGGGCGGGAAACATCAAACAGAGTTAGTTAAACAAAGTGTGCGATCCACGCCCCCCGACCCTCCTCTTTGAAGATATGAGAATTGAATAGCTCTTGGTTAGTCATAATCCCTTCAAAGTAAAACATTAAACAAATATTTAAAGTGTTGTTAAAGGGCTGGAGAGGTTATACTTAACCGACATAAGTCAGTATTCCGCGTTGAAGACATCAATAGGTTTACACACGAGAAATTTTCATCAAAACGTGCGTTTTCTAGAGTAAATAAGGGTTTAGGTTGAAATAAAAAGCCAACATTACACGATTTTTAAATATGATTTTATATACTTTTTATTATTTCTACAATCGATAAGAAACAGCACCTCATTAATTCATATACTTCTTAACATTCCTAAAATATGTGCATATTACAACGGGGGTTCAGAGTTTGTATCAACAACTAATACACTAACATATTCAGTAAGTAATCAAAAGTTTCAACTCTGTATATTTCAGGGAAATCGTAAAACAAATGCGGAAAAAAAAATCATCTTAAAGTTAACTGAAAAAATATTCTTCATTAAAAATGATTCATATATTTGCTTACTTTTACCGGTAATCAAGATGTCAAATACAACTTTTAAATATGCAAATTTGTTTGTTTTAAATCGAATACCCCTGGTAGTATATTCTTTTAGATTCAATTCATCTGATAAGTAAATCAGTTCATTTAAGATCAGAGGTGTCTTCAAGAATTAATTTTCTTACTATGTCGATTCAAAATTACTTATTAAAAGTGTTTGTACAAGTTTCATAGAAAAAAAATTCAGAACAATCTCAACATTGTAAGTTAATCATAATACATGTACACACAATTTTATACATATAAATATATTAATTTTTAAAAATATAATATTTATAGTGTTGGACCCTTTCAATTGTTATTTGTCTCAAAATTCTATATAAACTGTGCAAACTTAATGTTGCTTTGAAACTTTGAAATGTTGCATTTCAGACACAAAAATATGTTGGGGGGGGGGGGGGGGTGTTAAAAAAAGGGGGTTTTCACAACAATTAATATGGGTATATTTTTCTCAATACATATAAAATGACCAAAAAAATGGTATGTTAAAGTTAATGAACCCATCAAATAAAGTCAACAAAAAAGTGTATGTCTGGAATTCACTCAGTGTTCCTGAATCATAGCATAATGTATTTAATAGCAATATGGGATATACAATTCCATGATTGATATACAGTGATAATGTGATGAGAGGATATTTGTCTCTTTTAAAAATTGTCAATTAATGCTGATTGTGTGGAATACACACTTAGAGACAATGTTTTCATAGAATTGGTCATGGAATGCCTTTTCTTATTTATCTATGAAAAAAAAGTTTCAATAATTGAATATGTACTTGTTCTGGTGTGGACAAAAATGAAATAAAAATTCAAAAAATATTTTGATGCATATATATGTCATGAAATAATTGAAAAAAAAAAACAATGCATGGATCCATTATTATTCCTTTCATTGACATGTATGTTAAAGCTTCAGACCAATAATGCAAATCTATCACTCACAAGAACATAAATATATATAAATACATATATTTTAAATGAAATTTTCTAATTTGTTATTTCACTGCTAATTGATATGTATAAGCTTTCCTTGGGGGTAAAAATGTACAATATGTGCAACTGAATTAACTTTATCAACTTAGGGTTAAATTACAATATGTGCACTTTGATTAACTTTACTAACTAAAGGGGGCAATTGTACAATACGTGCACTTGAATTAACCTTATTAATGGCTTGAGATTTGTTGGCAATGACCACCATATCAATCCAGAAAGATCTTTATATGACAGATTTTTACTTATAGATCTCGATTTGTTTTTATAAAACTCTACTGGTGTATTTTTTGCAGAGCTTTCCAAATCAACCTCCCAAATAGAATCGACCACCAGGCATTCCTTTGAACACATTTCAAAGTTCAGACTGATCGCAATCTTAATAACTTGGTTGGAATTGCTGTAAATGCAGATAACTTGTCATTATATCCATGATTATGCATTTAAAATAAGAATTTCTATGAACATGAAATGTGAACTGATCAGAGATGAATCATTGGTGATACACAGAACACTATATTGTATAAGGATTGCACTTATGAATTTGAGCATGCAGATATTATACAGTCCATGACAACAAAAAAAGCTCTCAATGAGTCATGTTAGGCTAACCATATAATGTACATGAACTACAGATTAAACTGAGAGACAGAAAAGAAAAATAGACATTTCAGGAAGACTCAAATGAACATGTGCATTGATAAAACAATTGAGGATGAAAGAGTTGCACAAAAAATAATCTTGTATACATGTATATTGATCAACAATTGTTTGGTTCCTTAAATCCCTGTATAATAAGATTAGACTCTAGCTATAACAATATATGTTCTTTCCTGCTTGGCAAGAAAGTAAAAAAAGAACGGAGTACACCAGAAAATAAATATACACTGTATAATTGCATGAGCGATGTACCAAAATTTACCAACAGGCTCTCTATGGCTTATTTTATTGTACTTCTAGTGCTGGTACAATATAAGTCATGGTAGCACAAACAATAATAGAATTTTGCAGATTTTATCACAGTCAAGGTTTGTGTAACTGGTTTATAAAATATCACATGTTGTAAGTAAATCTTCACTCTTTGCCTGAAGGTCTTCCTAATTCAACCTTCATAAATAAAAAAAACCTCCTTTAATGTGTACGGATCTAGGTTCATTTTAAATCTAAACTATAAGTCTGTCTTCACATGGTAACATGGGGGACACAAGTTTTATTCCTCTTCTTCCTCTTCCTCCTCAAAGTGAATCCGACCAGTCTTCCTCAGTAAATGGCGGAAGTCAACTTGTGTCACAGAATTGGGATCTTTGTGCCGAATTCCAAGCTGGGGATCAAAGTTTGTTTTGCGTAAACGACCTCTAAAATCGATTCCGTTGTTTAACTCTTGTGCAATGTCGACAGTTCCATTCATCTTGGGGGGTGGAATTACTGATGGCTTCCTATATAATGTCAAAAGGATAAAAAAAATCAAATTGATTTATCAATATATTTTTAACTAATAGTAGTTCTTCAAATGTGGAATACTCCATGCAATGAGAGTTTACACTAAAAACCAAGAAGAGAGGATCAAAATAAATACCGGTAATCAAATGCATGCTAAAAAACTTCTTTCTATTAGGCCCATTGTAACCAAAATTTTGAAATACCTCAACTCCGTTTTGACCTCAAATCCTCAAAAGCAGATTAATAAATTTGAGGTTAAAACCTCAGATTTTGTGTTTGAGAATTTAGATGATAGACGGGCCTGAGAGAGAAACATATTTAGATGTTTTTGATATCTGAAGGTTTGTTTCACTTTGGATTTGAAAATTAAACATATGGAAATATATATAATCACAGTACTGCAGACAAAATATCTTATCTCTAAATTGATATTTAATATTAATTCGAAACCTAAATAAATACAGAAAATAAAATGAACTCTAAAACATTAAAATGATGATATTGGCATTATGACTCTAATACTGCCAGACGTGATCAAATCTATCTTAAAGCCCGAAGGACTTTATTGAATTTGATCACCAATGACTGTATTTGTTCACCTCATAATACTCAAAGAGTTATTCCTTTAAGGCTTATTCCTTAAATAAAAAATACTGTTTGCTCCAAAACATTAAAACTATATATGAAAACAAACAAAAAACATAAATACAAAGGAAAAGAAAACATATAAGGCAACAGACGTAAAACATAGGACCTGTAACATGAATAAAATGAGAGAAAAAAAACCCATTAACATGTACATACATATGTTTATTGTTTCCTTACTAAAAGAATTCAATGATAAAAACCTTTTTTTTAGTTACAGGTCCTTTCAAATGACAATAACAAGGAAGGACTTACAACTGGAACTTCACTTTGGCCAATGTTGTGGGGGAGGCAACACCATTGGAAATACCATTGTTCATTGGGGGGTTTCCATTGGTCAGAGGAATTTCAATAGAAAATGGAGGTGTAACACTGGTAGGAATTGGAGGAGGGGGGTCTGTAGGGGGTGGAGGAATGAAGAATGTGGGAGGATCCCGTTTCATGGGGGGAGGGGGTGGGGGAGCGGGGGGAGGGACAGGAGGCTGGGGGACACCGTCCCTTTCTTGGTCCCCCTCCAGTCTCTGTCTGTGGTTCCACTGTCCTACAGAACTATTGCTGACTTGTCTCTCCAGAGTCTTCACCATTTCCTGCCTGTTACTCTCCTTAAAAAACTCTTCTCTGTAGGAGGCTGGATCCTTAATGATCCCTGACATTGATTGTTGTCCATTGGTAAGAGATCCACTGTAAAAAAAAAGTATATCTTTTCATAAATTTCATTAAGAATAAATATACCTGGTAATGTATCAAAATATCTAACCACTGTACATAGTTGCAAATTTTGAAAATTAATATCTTTAATGAATGCTATCTAAAAAAACAATTAGTTTAAGACAAAGTCAACCATGGCCTATGAATTAAGATGAAAACTACAGCAAGCATACAATACTACATGTATGTGCAAAAACAAAACGATCAACATCAAACCTAGCAAACATCTAAAACAAATTTCAGCTTAAATTAGACTGGCTGATAAATGTTACATGCTACTTTTTTGCACTGTATGTGCATCAGACAAAAATCAAGACATACATGTATCAGTAATAAGAAAGGATTTTACATGTAGCTTCAACCCTTCTACACCTTTGTCACCCAAAACCTTTTTTTTTTAAATTGCTACAAGCAAACCACAATATCAGTTTCTTCATAAAAGCAAGGCACAATACCAAAGAATTTCATTCAGTCCAAAGATCATATTAAGTGCAACAAAACCCTTAACCAAAATTCATTCAGATAAAATGGTTAGTTGAGTGTTTCTGAAATACCAGAGGCACCAGATTGTTGAATTTAGTACATGTACTGTCAGATTAGCAAAGTTTGGGACTGAAAGTTGATGGTTTTGAATACATAAATCAAAACACCATTTATACAAGCATTAATATTTGGAACACACACACACCAAACCACAAATTGTTACAGTGCCATCAAACCACTAACTTAGCTAGAATTGCCTCAGCAATACTCCTTGCTGCTCTTGTCCTTTCAAACTCTTCTGTTCCAGCTTTGGGTTTTCTTCTATAAATATGAGATTGACAATAAAACCAACAACTGTCTTACACTGTCTCACAGAAGATTGATAGTTCTTTGATAATAAATGTACCGATAGTGTTGCTCCTTATTGCTTCTTCCATCATAAATTTGGTTATGATACACAATGTGCTTCCTAGCTCTTAAATCTCTCTCAGATTACGAACCAATCTGTCCAATCATTATGTGATATGCCTTATAGACTCTGGGTGTGAATTGTAGGCCAAAATTTTTTTGTTTCGATTAGTTTCTCAGACTTATTTCTAATACTCTGGAATTCTAGAGACATTTGAAAAGGAAAATAACTCGATCTGTTAATTTTATAAAGACGTAAACAAAAAATCAGACTGAGATAATCCCCTTTTCTAATTTTGCAATGAAAATGAAATACCTGCCTACCTCATTAAATAATTTTTTTTGGGCCAAAAGTACAGTATTTACCTAGTGCTGTCACTGCCTAAAGTCTGCCTTACCTGTCTCTAAGACTCTGGCTGTGGGCTTCCACCAAAGGAATGTCCCAGTCTATCACCTGATCTTTGGGAACCTCGTAGGAACTGTTGAATGAAATATGTTAAAAAGAATTCAATACAACCAATTTTTTTCTAAATGCATGATTTACAAACAATATTATCATTAGTTTTTAGAAAACATCAATTGAAAAAGGAGTTGATTATGAGATACATGTATGTAATGACAATGTAATAAACCTACAATTATACTTAATTTGAGTGTTACCTCTTTGAGGGTTGAGAAAACTGATCATAATAGCTGGTGTTCTCTGGTTTCATCAATTCCTTTCCTTCTCTGTAATGATATAAAATAATGAAATGCATACCATCATCTAAGTAGTTATTGTTGTCTGTTAATAACAGTTTTTCCACCAAATATCTATTTTAGATTATACATGTAGATGTATTTCATATCCTAAAACAATTGCAGACAAAATTGCAATTCACAATTGTCACATCTCATAGATCAGTTGTGCAATGCTAGTAACAAGGTTTATTGATTTAATTAGAGTCGATCTGTTTAAATAATAAGCATTAATATTTTCACTATTACTGTTAATTTGAAAACATTACTGTCAAAGGTGTGTTCAAAATTGTTTTTTGATCTCAACTTCTTTCAAAAGTTTTTATATATTCCCCCCCCCCCCCCCCAAAAAAAAAGAAAACCCAAAAAACTATCACTACAATTGGATTGGATTACACTGTAATTGTCATTCAAAGTTTTCTGTTTTCTTGCCCAGAAATGCCTACCCTCGCTTCCTGAGGTGGTCTGGCAACTGAGGTTGAGGATGAACCTCTGCCTTCACTATCAGTACAGGGCTATCATTCCTTACTGAGGACTTGGGAACAGCCTCACGCCTCATCTCCTCCTTCTTCTCAGTTTGAGGAACCTCAGCAGGTGGTTGAGGAGTTGTATTAACCTCTTCCTCTTCATGGTGTCCATTCACAACAGGACTTTTAACTCCATTTATCTGGGAAAACAAGGATCAGAAAAAACCCACTGTAGACACAACAAAGAGGGATAACTCTAGTCTACACTCCATCTTTAAACTGCAGATGGCTGTTACCTGATCATAGTAGTTAGTCTCCAGAGTGGGCATCACAGGTTTGAGTTCTTTCATTTTTTTCATTTGGTCCAGTCTTTCCTCTCCCACATCAGGAGGTGGTTTCTCTACTTTAGCGGGAGCTATGGGAGGGGGTGGGGCTCTCCTTTTCTGGGGCTGAGCATAAATTGCAGTATCTTCATTGTTGGGTTTGCCTGGAGATGAGTGCACTGGGGAATTGTTCCTCATTAAAATGTCTGACTTCTCTCTGTTGTACAACTCAACCTTTAAAAAGATGAAAAAGATGAAGTATCATCTCACAAAATAGTTGCTTATTATAAAATACCAGTACATACTTATTCCAAATTTTTATTTCAAAAACAATTCTAAAATATTCTATGATTTATGACCTCTTATCCTTTTTTGTATCACCATATTGTAAAATGGGTTTGTCTGATATATTTAAAAGACTCTCCATTATCTGTTTCTCTCATCTGATTTTACCTGTTACATGTACATTCTATTCTTGACCAGAGGCGAGTTCAGCAGAGCGGGTGCTTGTGATCACTCGCCAAAATTCCCTTTAACTGCAACACAAATTTTGGTGAGTGCTCGTGAGCACCCACTCTGCTGAACAAGCCTCTGATATGCTATTCACTCTTGTCTTGATTTACCTGTTGGGCGAATAAGCTGAGTTGCACTTCCTTCTGGAACTTGAAGTCCTGAAGTTTCAGGTACTTGGCTCTGGTCTGCCACATTCTGACATAGCTCTGTATGAGGACTGCTGCCCCATCTCTGTCCCACCGTCTCAGGGCTTGCTCTTTCTTGCTGGCCTTCTTTGCTTTGTGGGAACGGAAAGCTAGAAAATTGTAATTTCAGAGCTGTACATAGTCTTGCTTAAAAAAAAGCTGGTCTTAAGATACATATTAAATGAGAAATCAAGCAAAACAATTTCTCAGCATTTAAAATAGCAATCCATAAAGCATAAAGCTTAAATGCTTCTTGTACTAGCTACAATTTCTTTAACTACTGTAGTTCTGCATGGCTAGATTTCATAAAGTTCTTAGACAAAGGAAATGCAGGAGACGTTAATTTCATCTAGAATGAAGGTTGAGATTTGACAAATATTTGAGATTAAGAGCATCTTGTTCAAGAGATGTTGAAGACAGAGACACTTATTTAAAAGAGTAGAGGATTTAAACACTAAGACAATAAATCACTAGCAGAGATTTCACATCACTGGGCTATAACAAGTCTCACCCATTTCTTTGTCTTCAAAAAACAAAAGTTAGGTAATTTATCACATCAATTTATTCCTAATACTAACCAGGTATTAATAATGATTTTTTTAAGAATTAAAATTATTAGCAACATCTCAAGGGAAGATAATTCCCATATCACTCTAGATAATACCACTGATCATACCTCTCTGGATTTTGAGAGCACTCTCCTGTTCTTTTCGAGACTTTTTATGTTTGTTCCTGACAAAATAGCCCCTGATTCTGGCCTGTATTGTAGTAGCTGCTTTCTTCCTCTCCTCAATCATTGGTTTCACTTTCTTTCTCGCCATATAACCCCTAAACACTATTGACCAATCAAATGCATAAAATTAGTTTTATGTGTACAGTAGTTCTATATTGATATCTGGTAAACAATTCTGCAGCATTGAAATTCCTTTTATTTTCCCCAAAATCGTGCTAGTAATTCAAACTATCTGTACGAGTACATGTATACATGTATTTACTTCACAAAAACTCAAACTGCAAGTAAAATATTGTACACAAATTTACCTTTTTGTAGTTGAACAGCTGAAGTTTTCTGTGCAATATACAATTTTTTGTACTGCTTTCTTGCTAAATACATCCTTATACCTGAAATAAATATGATGGCACCCTCAAGCTTCTCAAGTTTACAACCATGCAAATATAACTCCATTAAAATCCAATTTTAAACAACCTTTAAACATTTGGGAAAAAACCTTATAAACAAAATGTAGATTAATTCACGTTACATACATGCTTGAATTTTGGTCACAGCTTTCTCCCTCTGCCATTTGAGTCTGTGGAATTGATTAATGGCCAAGAAGCGCCGAATGGTGGCCTGTATACATGTAATTTTTTTGTTTCTCTCCTCATACAATCTAGCTAGCTGCTCTACATGGTAGTACTTCAGAAAAACCTGCATGTAAACAAGCTAGTATGTAAATCATATGTATAGAAATTTTGACTTAATATAGGAATCCTTATGAATATCAAAGATTTCCTTACATAACTGCAGACTATAATATGTTCATTTTTATCCACGGGTTACGTACTAGTTTCATCAATATTTGTTGCATTACAGTTTTTGTTGATTTAGTTGTTGAGTTTATCACCAAATTTAAATTTCATTGAAGGGCAATTTTCTGTAACAATTTCACTAAATACATGAAAAACTGATGCTGCAAATATTAATGAAACCACACTATAGTATTTATGGACCTCATCAATAAACTCTGAAGTAATATACTGTGAATCCATTAACTTAAAACTGTGTCCTGTCAGTACCAACCCATGTAACTTCATAATTACATACCTTGGTTTTACCGAGCTGGTACAGGGACATGTTGAGTCTGTCGAGCAGGGTGAAGCAACAGTCACGGGTATGCTCCACCCTTTCATCCCACCTGAAGGACAGCATGGAGTACCTGGAATATATAACACAGAAACCTGTATATCTTGTTCTTTGATATATTTATGTAACGGTACTAGTAATAAGTATTTGTATTCATCTGTTACTTAAACCCTTCAACAATCCTGGCAAAAATGAAAATTAAAAGAAGTTTAGTTAGGCAGAGAGCAAGATGCTGCCAGTAATGTATGCAGACAAAATAAACTTACATTAAATTAAATACTGATGGCAGATTTTTATTCATGCAAGAGGAAAATAATTTAATGAAGTATGTTTTCTTTGTAAGAAACACATAAAGTTATTGTATTATCAAAATGCAAACATGCAATGCATTCAATTTGCTGAACATCTTAAATAATGTCACTTGTATATGTCCGACAGCTTATATTTTTGTTAATCTGGAAAATAATTCAATTTGGTATGAGTCAAGTAGGTAACCTTTTGAGAAAATCTCCAAAAGGAATCCGATGGGAGAAGCCCTCCCTCCTGATGCGTGTTGTTTCCAGGACCCCCGTGTAACGGAGCTGTGTGGTCACTTTATCAGGCTCAAAGTCGTCAGGAAGCTTCTGTTCATTGGGACGAATGCATCTACAAAACACACAAAATTACAACTTATCACTGATATAATAAGAGATACTAAAAGTTATATAGTAGCATTGTTGTTATAAATACAAAGTATCAAAGACATCATTTCATGATATTAAAGAGAAACTGCATGGTGGATTCTGAAAGTCTTGCAATATATCTTCAAAATTCTTTACAGTCAGTTCAAGCATACCTTTTACAACATACACCATAGCATAGCATAGCATTGAAATCTCATAGCATAGCATTGGAATCTCATACCATAGCATTGGAATCTCATATCATAGCATACAATCTCATAGAATCTCATTCGTCATAGCATACCATAGCATAGCATACAACATGATTTTAACTCGGTTTTAAATGTTTTTATTTGAAAGAATAAATGTTCACATTGCAGATTAGTAGTAAACTTTGGCTTCTTATCATTTTACTTCGAAATATGTGGAACTCTTCTGTGTATCATTAGGCCAAGCTAACTTCATTTCAATTTCTCATAGCATAGCATACAAATCTCATAGCATTGCATTGAAATCTCATAGCATATCATTAAAATCGCATACCATAGCATAGCATGAAATTGTAAAAGATATGCATGAAATGACTGTACAAACAATATTTCAAGAAGTTACAGTGCTGTGGTTTCCTTTCATTTTGAGAACAAAACAATACATTACATGGAGAACAATACAATACATTTTCCTGTTTGTCACCTCACATTTAGAGGATGCAAGGGACCCTCATTTAGGGACTGACCTGACAAAGTGAGGAGAGCCTGCCACCATCTTGGCCAGCAGATCCATCAAGGAGAATCGAAAATAGGTCGCTACGGTCTGCTGAATTTTGGTCATACTGGTGGATCCTGACCCCTATATAAAACAAAGCATCTAGTTTATAAAAATTTTAAGTATGTAAAATAAAGAAACAATAATTAAACAATAATTTACACAGAAAAACATGACATTAAGATTAGTAGCTTTCAACACCATCCTTCAATTTTCCCCAAAATAAACTCCAGACCTGTTAAATTCTTAAGATAAATATTGTATAGCTCGATCACCAACAGACAGAAAGCGAAATACTGGTACATATACACATAGATCAATTTTGTTATGCCATATATGTTAATGACATGTACCTATAAATAAAATTTTGATTACATAATGTTTAAGCAATTATTATTTGTAATTAAAAAAATTTCTGTTAATTCTTTTTTTAAAGAATTGGAACTTTTTTATTCATACAATTTTTTATTGAGTAAACATCTTGTTGCAAGAACAGACGAGATACCTTAATCACAGAAATGAAATCTTTATACATGTACATGCATTAAAGTTGAATAAACTATCTTAACTATCTACAAGGATAAAAAGATTAAGGTTTTAAGTTAAGTATCAAAAATTCTGAAATGTATAGTAAATCTTTCTAAATTTAATTTTAAAAATTTGAATTGAAAGTACGGAACAACATAAAATAAAGATTTCTGATTTGAAAAAGGAAAACTTATCTATAATTACAAAGATCAATTTAATACTCACTACTCTTACCGTTCCGTGCATATATCAAGACATTTATTAGAGGAATAGAATGATTAGGACTACAGAGTGAACTATCACTATTACTAATCTCTGTAAAATGTTGACGGATTGATCTGTAGGTGGTTTGTGATGGATCTGTCGACTGAGATTTAAAAGAATCTTCCTATTTACATGAAATGATATGGATTAAATTCAAAAGAAGCCTTAACAGATTTATTTACGGCTAATTATGAAGTTACGGTAAGTAAAATACTGTGTTTAAAATTAGTTCATTTGTACTTCATATTCATGAACATGCAAACTTAATTGTTATATTTACATATTGCTAACTGTATGTATATATAAAAAATTATGTATGTATATATCAAAAAATTGATCACATCCATTAAAACTGCAGTTGTATTATTGTAATGATGATAACTTGCATGCATTCTGTCTCAACGAACAAGTTCATAAGTGAAGATATAGAACTTAAAAGTTAACGTGTTTGGCACAATCATAATCAGATAATTCAACATGGCACAATTAAAACACACTCAACCTAGATTTTTTCTATTTCTGTATTATTATTAGTCAGCATATGAATGGTAGGTGATTATATAGAAATGAAAAACACTTATGATGAAACTGAGAAATTGCCACAAAGCTTTTGAGTTTGTTATATATTTAGTGCAAACTTCAATGCAGCAACAAACAAAATCAGGATGACGAATATGTTTGAATGGCAATGAAGTCATGCCATTACTTACAAGAGCACCGTAGATCTGCAAATATAGTGTGTTCAAAAAGCAAGACTTAATATCATTCTGTGAACAGCTATTGAAAGAAATCAAGCTGGGTTGAAATTAAATATACCATTTTAAAAAAATCCATTTCTTAACAATTTTATTTTTATAACAAACATTCAAATAATTCATAAATGCATAGTTGTCTTAACTTGAACATATTATGAAGCAAGCCTTTGTTAACTTCTGGGTTATCATATTTTATATTCATCATCTAATTATCATTCAAATAAAGCTATTGCTTAAATAGGGCTTGTCATCATTAATAATTCAAAATAATGTTGACTATAATGATGATGCACTGAAGATAACTAAAGAATATCCATTTTATTCTTTTAAACCTACATAATTAATAATGAATTTCTTCTGATTTGAAAATACCTCACTGTGATAACATTAATCAAAGGATAAATTTGGGATGCATTTTTTTTTTTACATATATACACTCTCTTTGTTCTATATCTCAAACATAAATAAAATTGAGGGGGTAATACTCCGTGTAACCACAAAATGCAAACTGTGTATTCTTCATTCAGGGAGAACTTAAAATGGAAACACTACAAATCAATTTGATTGGCTGTTCTTAATGATAGGGATTTCATGCCACAATATGATTGGTTAAATCCTTACCCGACTTCCTCCCATGCTGGAGGACTTGGAGTTGTAGGCCATGATCTGGATTGGTCCGGATGTCCCAGGAGAACTGGCTGGAGTTTGTCGACTGGATCTGATACTGCCATCTGCTAGATTTCCTGAAATACAAGTTTTGCAGATCTAGTTTGCCATCTCACCACTGCAGAGATCTATATACAGGTGAATCTCGATAACTCGAACTTCAGGGGACCATGATTAAACTTCGAGAGATCAAGAGTTCGAGAGATAGAAAGTTTAAAAAAATCCGGAAATTTTTGTTCCCGTCATGTTGGTTCTAAAATTATAGTAGCCGGAAGTTTATATTCATAACATGGAATGATAGTCTAACATGGTTTCATTTGTATTTTCTGCTACTTTACATCAAATTCAACAATACAGAAATTAGTTTTGTGTTTATTTATTGTTTTGTTAACTTATAATTTTTTTAAAAGTATTTTATGTTTTCTTGATCACAGAATAGTTTAAATAAAGACCGGTTTAATTCACTGTTAATTTCACAAGTTGTTGAAATTAATAGATCAGTTACAAATTAACTATCTACCCTTTGAAGGAAGCAAGGGGTAGTGTCACTTCCGTAATTAACCAATTAACACTACCACGCTAGCCCCAGGGGTTCACTCGATCATCCAGGTAAGGTCCACGCGGAGCTAATTATACGCTTGATCGGTCGCGTGTGTACACAGCCACCACTTCGATTTATCAAGAGTCAAAAACAATGAAATATGTATAACAGGACCCAGGTTTTACTTCGAGAGATCAAGAACTTCGAGAGATCAAGAACTTCGAGAGATCAAGAGTAAATTTGCTTAGTTATATAGGGAAAAAAATCGGGACCGTGATTTCACTTCGAGAGATCAAGAACTTCGAGAGATCGAAGTTCGAGCCATCGAGCGTCACCTGTAGTTAATTGATGACTATATACCGGTACAGTAAATTCCCACCAAATGGATTTAAGTGTCATCTAACACAAAGCAAAACTGGAATTCTATAAACATTTTGCTTTAGCATTGTTAACACATACCTATAATCTTAGACTTACAGTGTATGCCAGTTGTGCTGACACTGTTTTAACTGCATGTATAACCATTACTGTCTTTCACTTACTCCCCACTTCATTATACGACCCATATTACCAGTCTTTGTGAAGGGGTACCGAACAGTGATTTACCTGTCTTTGTGAGGGAGGTACTGAACAGTAATTTACCTGTCTTTGTGAGGGGGGTACTGAACAGCGATTTACCTGTCTTTGTGAGGGGGGTACTAAACAGTGACCGGATGACCCCATTCTGAGAGGCGCGCAGCATGCTGACCACATCCCCGGGGAGACGGTCTCGATTCTTCTCCAGGAACCCCATTGCATCATACACCACCTGGAGAGGTCAATAAGAATATTAAAGCAAAATAAGTAAACCATGATGTCTTCATAGCAGTACTAAAATCAAAGTGGTATAAGTTATAAACTAGACCTTGTAATTACATAACGAAGTCAGATTCTAATTTGATTTTCTTTTTCTTGTGTGTTTTTTAAAACTTCATTGAATAATATGGAACTGTCGAGCTTAAATGGATTTTGTACATGCATAAGAATCAAAGAGGCCACCTGTATTTTTTAAAGTCCCGATTGACAGAGACCTAGCTCAAACTAAAATGATTATAATAAAGAACTTGACAAGAAAACAGTCAAGGATGAATTCATAATTCTCATACCGTGCCAGCATAGTGGTCTATAGAAAAGGTGAGGTTATTTCCCTTTGGTCTGCTGTAGTTGTTGTTTTGAATGTTCTTGTGGAATTTTTCTGAAAAAGAGTAAGAAAATGCAAACAAAAAAATGCAAAGCAAAAAAACTCATCCTAAAAAAATTCCTTTTTTATAAAGTATAGTTGACATTCAATGTTTTTTTGTGGAAATAAGATAGTTCCCCTTACCGACAAGGGACATGTCTGTTGCTTTTGGGAAGTGACTTTCCTCATCCAGCAAGGCCAGTAACCCCAGGGGTTTCATCAAAAACATGTCCAACAGTGGGCGGTTGTCTACGAATGATATGTTGACCCCTTCCAAACCTTCGGCCCGATATTCTTGCTGAAATTGTAAAAAAATTACTGGTAAATTCTAAACCTTGAAAAAGATAAAAAAAATTCATATCTACTGGCTTATTTATACATGTATTTTCAATGTATGCATGCTTTTCTATCACTAGATGAGGAATAATTTTTATATATCTTATATTTCAAGTGCCATAAATGTTTAGCAGATTCCTGTTATATATTCTAGTATAGTGGGTTTTTTTTTACCAGTAGTAAAACAGAAGAACTACTCAATTGAGAGTGATTTGATTTTTCATTGCAATTTGTAATAATTTCAACAGAATGTTCAAAGTACAATGACATAATTACCAGTTCCCATGCAAAGATATGTTGATTAAAGTAATATTGGATTTGTTCATTAGCAATATTGATCAAGAGTTGTTCAAAGGAGTTCTTGGGAAAGTTTTCAAATCCAAAGATATCCAACAATCCGATAATGGGGTTATTGTCGTCTCTGTAAACAGCAAGATAAACAACAACACAATGTATTAGATGAAGAACAAAGAATGAGAGTTTACATATATTGTAAACACATACATGTAGTCTGAGATACAGATAACAGAAAGAGAAAAGGATGAACAAGTTTTAATAACCTAATGTTCTGATGATAAATAATCATTGTTTAGTCTAGTGTAACATTTGAACTTCAAGATACATGACTGTAAATAGGTATGAATCAAAAGAAAAAAAATCATATAAATATACACTATTTTTTAAAGTATATGTAAAAATAGAGCTGTAATTACATAAATACTATTAATGGTTTCATAAAAATGAATTGAAGACAAATTTTTGTAGAATGATTTTAACATTATTTTAATTGTTTGACAAAATGGATGTACGATACATGACAAAGAATCTTATTGGTAAGATAACTGTCCAAAAATTTGTGCATTCTCAATAAGGTAAATAAATTTTAAAATCTTAAAAAATGATCGATGCACACAAATACTTATGAAACCACAGTATTACAAATCACTCTCAGGTTAACATGGTTAATGGCTTAATTATAAAGATCTTTGAATATGTGCAAAAAAATCAGGCCCTATTTAATAAGCTTACTTTCCCATGGTGCTTGGTTTCAAAAGACTGTTGATGCGATTTACGATCCAGCTGAACAATCGACCATAGAGAGCCTTTGCCATGGCATCACGGGCATCCATGGCCTCGGGGACAGAGTTATCTCTCACTATCAGCTCCCCTCGAGCGACCATTCCTGTCGTTGTCAAGGACTCCACAAGGTCGATGGCCGGAATTCCAAGTAAACGGGAAACTAGCAAGTAGAAATTCAAAACAAATAAGCAAACTCAAATCACAAGAACGTTAATTGTGTTTTCTCTTGAACCATAGTAAAATGATGAGTCGATCTGCATGATTACAGAAGTACTGATTTCATGCAACTTCTGATTTAGATTCTGAATGATATACTTGTAAGCAAAGCCTGCTTTGCAAAATTAGTACATAACATTCAAACCCGTACAAAAATCGCAACAAAAATAATCAAAGTACTGCAAGTAGCAAAATTTAAGACATAAGAAAGATGGCTGAACTCACTGGTATTAACAAGATCCATGTTGGTGATTACACAGGCGTCCCCTTTATGGTCAGTGGTTTCTTTCTCATCAAATTCTATGTTACCCGTATGTAATATTGCACAGATCACACTATATACTGCCTTTACTTCCTGTGAAAGAGAATTCAAGTGACTGTTTTTTTGTTTATTTTGCAGTTGAAAAAAAACCCAACCAAAAAGTACCGTATTTTACGGACGACTCGTCGATGTGGACTACAAGTCGAATTGATCATTTTAAGCCAAAAATTAAAAAAAATCCTTAGATATGTCGATTCGAACGATACGTCGATCTAATCGCTTCAAAATGGCGTATCAAACTGCAGGTAACATAATCAGTGTATGATGCAAAGGACATCCCCGATATTGCTACCAATTATTATTAATGATTAACATTTAAACAATTACGTTTATAAATATGCATGGTATTTTTAAATACCGGTAACATCTATAAAATTGCTTGCATGCAATTCCGGACATCGCGTGTTATACAAGTTGTAACAGTGTAAACTAAACTTACGTTGTCAAAAATATTTGATTCCATGTATTAAAATATTTATCCACTCTGACCACTATTCCTTGCATCAAACAAGTTATCGCCAGTGTATTCGCCATTACGTAACCAGCCACCTGTTGACTCGGCGCGTGGTCAATGTTTGTTTAACAATTTCCGGTGTCAGAAGCATGCACCTGTCTCGTGTCGGACTTCAAAGAGGGATCTCAAGTGCAGGAAGATTAGCAATTATTTTGATTCGATTTTACTTGTTTACTTTGTGTCCAGTTATGCAGTTAAATATTATTGCTTTACTTAGACACTGTTAAAAATAGATCGATCATTTGTACGACTTGATAATGACGATATACGACATACATACGTTTCTTTACAATGTTTATTTAACAACAATCAAAGAATTGGACTATAATTAATCAGTGAAATATAAACACCCGTATAACGGTACGCTTTATATACACAGAGAGTCAATTCAATTCATTTATTCTCTCAAAACCATGAGTGAACACATATAGATCTCAGCCGTAGGGCATGATTAATAACACAATCGGTGTCAGCCTACCGTGAATAAATGCAGAAATACCTAGGATAATTATCAATTAAAAGATGAACACTAATACAACTTACACACATTTATAATATGTAATTGAATATCTCTTATAATTAAACATTCCCGGGACTTACCGCAATAATTTGTTCCATTCGAATTTGGTTTCAATTTTACTGCGCAATGTTATCTTCCCACTAGTAATATATGGATACCATGTGACGATGTGTTTAAAATTACGGAACGGAAAAACTTTTAATTGATTAAAGACATGGACCATTTTTTTTAATTACTGGTATTATTATGTATACTAATGTTAACAAATGAGTGAAAACGACAATAAATAAAGATGAACAAAGATTTCAACAAGGTAATATCCAATCACACAACCAATTTAAAAGGATTAAAACCAAGATTTTTAATGCTATTTTTGGAAAATTTTCCGAACTCGAGTCTTAGACAAGTCGATCTGGACGATAAGTCGGGTGTTCTGCTTCAGAGAAAAAAAATATCGTCGTATCGTCCGAAAAATACGGTACTTATCCTGTTCATTATCAATAATGATTATAAAGCATTTTGAATAAACTAAATAGGCTTACCTCTGGTTTGAATCCAATGATGTCAAAACAATGCTCAATTGCCTTGAACTTGACCCGGTTGACTGACATTGAAGAGACATCTGGATTTTGACGGGAATATTCATCAATGTATCTATAATTAGATAAGAAAATATGGTTACATACACTAAAATGAAAATTAACAACGGGTCTGAATGAATGTATCAACTACTCTTTCCAATATTTTTTAAACTTTTCCTTAGCACTCATATGAAGCTTTTTTTATTTGAATACATGTATTAGCTTTTTTTTATTTGAATATTATCAGAATTAGAACAGAGATATGACAATGATATTGGGTAGTACAAATCTATCCTCAACATTACTCTTATACAATACCTATAAGAAAATACATGCAGAATGAAATAATTATGTTGAGAACAGATCTATCTAGTATAAACAACAATATGATGAATTACTTGTATCTTGTGTTCTCCTTAAGGTTGTATTCTGCTCTTTCTGAAGGACTCAGTCCATCGTATATATAATAAAACACATGGAAATTCTGCTCCCCTCTGTAAGAAATACAAATATACAATACACTTAGTGCAACATACAATAAAATCTTGAAATGCAACTACATTTAATGGTGACACAAAAATACAATCTAGCTTAAGACAAAAACCCAGTAAAATAAATTATCTTACATTGCCTGCGATATAACTCTAGACTTCTCTAGCAGGTATTCTGTGATTTTAGCTGCAAAGAAAGATCAAATCTTAATGACAATTATTCTTTTATAATATGGAGTTTATTGAAGTACTCAAGCGGATATGCCATACCTCCAACAACCATTCCATTGTTAGTGAAGAACATTTCTAGATATTTTCCAAATCGACTGGAATTATCGTTGATGACAGTTTTGGCGTTGCCAAATGCCTCCATCAGAGGATTCACCTGTAGAATTCGGTCCTCCAAGGTTCTGTTAGCAGCCTGCAAAAGGTAACACAGACAAAATGTATCACAGACAGAAGGTGACACAGACGGTAACACAGGGTGCATAAAAAAAGTAAACAGACATAATGTAACACAGACAGAAGGTAACACAGACAGAGAAGGTATCACCGACTGAAGGTATCACAGATAAAAGGTATAACAGACAAAAGGTAATACAGACACACAGTAACACAGGAAAAAGGTAACACAAAAAGGCTTCAAAGACTTCATATACTGTAAATAATATTATATGTACCTGTACTTTTGGCTATGTATTCTATTAAGCATTTTTGGTGTAAAGCATCTTCAACTAATTCAAGAACTAATTCAATCACTAAGTGTATTGCTCTTGCATAATGTTTATATTCGGTTCATTCACAAATGGGCTTAATCAAATCCATGCCAACTGGTTGAAAAATAAATCTACCAAACATCATATCCAATAAATGTAATATGATTATAGTACATAAGTATCATGAATTTTAACAGAAGTGTTGAAATAATATTCATGTAGGTGTTGTTTGCTGGTACCCTGCCCTACCTTTCCTAGCTGTGTCAGCTGCTGCACCAGTAAATTAGCACTCTCGGTTTTCCCTGCCCCGGATTCTCCACTGATTACAATACACTGAAACCAAAACATCATGCATCATTTCAGGCAAAAATCACCTCATTTCATCTTACAATTCAATGTCATCATATATTTTCAATGTAAACAACCTGATATATTGCCTTACAGCTACAAAAGGTACGCGGGTAGGTTAAGACAACTCCGAGTTTAATTACCGTCGATATTATGATCAATAAAAAATTGTTTATTTTTATGAAAACAGTGCTGAATATTAATATCAAGTTAATGTGTTCGCCAATATATTATTTTTCTACTTCGGAATCGAGTCGATCTTTGAAGTTGCCGTGCCATGGTATCACGTGACAGTTAAAAATAGATCATTTTTTTACCTTAACAAATAATCAAAAAGTGTAACACTACCTCGAAGTTTATTTGTTTGTATGATACAATTATTCGATCGGCAATTAAGTCATTCATGTTTATTAGTATCACTGCTAGAATCCTATCGTTAATCGCATAAAATAAATATTGTCATTATTTATAATAATATCCTGTATTATCGGAAACCCCCTCAACTTCTTCTATTTTATTGAAAATACTACGTATTTTTTATTTACAACAACAAAGCACAGGATTCTAGCAGCACTTTTCAGGTATTTTAGGTCATGTGCTTTTGATATTTGCCAAATTCAACTTTCATAATATTCGGGGTAGTGTTACGCTTTTGGCTTTTTTGTACACACTGACAGAGGAAAGGCCGGTCAAGCCATATAAATGTCTATCTGCTTACCTTATAACACTCGCTGATAAAACAAAATATCCATGCCTGTATTATCCTGATTATATCCTAACTGATGTTTATCTAAATCTTGGGTATCTGTATTAAATAAGTCTTATTTCGGCATTGTTTACACTGCATTCCGATGATTTGTCTCCCGACATTGATCTTCTCTATTTAACATGCCTGTGACGTCATCAATGATAATTATACGTAATACAGAGAAATCGAAGATATATTCAGTTAGTAGAGTTTTTAGTGACATTTTACGCGTGGTTTTTATAATTTAAACCAGAGATAAAGTTAAAATTGACATGTTTCTGATTAAAATATGACATCATGCTGCTTATTGTGACATCATATCGATCAGAGGAATTTTTACTTAATCGATCGTTGAGAGTTGCCTTATCATACCCGCGTAACCAGTGGTGGTACTAGTAAGTACTATACACAAGCTAACCAGTGGTCATACTAGTAAGTACTATACACAAGCTAACCAGTGGTGGTACTAGTAAGTACTATACACAAGCTAACCAGTGGTGGTACTAGTAAGTACTATACACAAGCTAACCAGTGGTGGTACTAGTAAGTACTTTACACAAGCTAACCAGTGGTAGTACTAGTAAGTACTATACACAAGCTAACCAGTGGTGGTACTAGTAAGTACTATACAGAGCCCGTACCTGGTTCTTCTTGTTGTGCATCATGCTTTGGTAGGATTGGTCAGCCACAGCAAATATGTGTGGGGGGTTGTCTTCCTTGCTCGCATTCTTGTATTTCAGAGAGTACTAGTTTTAAAAAATAAAATACAGATAATGATATATATATATATATATACTGTATTTAGCTTTTTAATTCACCCAGCAATCCATGCATTTAATTCAGGTATCAGAAGACAATTAAATTTTGTTAAAAAATATAGTTTTATTATAATTGTAGTTTTTCAACAAGAAAAATGATTACTTATGCATACTAAAAAGTTGGTTTTGAAATGGAAATGTAATAGACTTCCATAAAAAAAAATCTCTTAAAAGTAAATTTGAGCTGAGCTACCTCTTCTGTATAAATGACGAGTGGTCTGAAAGGATTAACTGCCAGCAGTATATCCCCGATGTAGGTATAGATCTGTCCCTGGCTGTATCGACTTTCTAGCTGAGAAACTATTGTTTCCTGTAAGACAAAGAATCATTGTTAAACAGTGAACCATCAAAGAAAGTCTTTGGAATTGTACATGAAACCATACAACATTAAAGATATACAGAGAGGAGTCATGCTTTCACACATAATACATCAATAGGGCAATAGACAGGTTCTAGTCAGATCTGCATAATCTCCCCATTAGAAAGATCTTTAAACAGGTTGTGGACCTTTTTGGTCGCTTCAATAAGCAAGAATTGCCCCAAGACCCAATATAACCCCTTACACCCCATCCCTCCATCCCCAACCTCTAGGACAATATGTAGAAGGAGAGGACCTTACTATTCACAATTCAAGTTCCAATACCAAAGAGAAGTGCATATACATTGTAACAATTGGTTAAGTTTGGCCTTGTAGTTTCTAAATAAATAAATGGATGTCATAATTATAACAAAAGATGTAGACTTAAGTGATTCAAGGGAACTTGAATTAAATGCATACCATAAATTGATAATAATTAAATGAAAAATACAAATATACAAACAGTTTAAGAGCATCATACACCAATGAGATTATATAATGACAATTTCTATACATTGTTCAAAAGACCATATTTACCTCATCTAAGTTCTCCAGGGTGGCTAAATCATCAGTCGTGTTGATGTTCTCTTTGCGAGATTTTCGTCGAGATTTCAGCCTTCCTTTCTTGGCTGTGATTTCTGGTTCGTGAAGCGTAGTTTCCATTTTGGATGTTAGTTCTCTCAGTCTTTTCTGAAACTGTTAATGAACACATACTTTAAGAGCACTGATCACAACAAGTTACATCATATTTATTGGCTACAAAATTTCACCAAATGTATTACATGTACTTTGATCTAGCAGTCAATTTGCATAAGGGCATGGATGAGCCATTAAATGGTCTCATGACAATTAAACAATTAAGATATATTACATGTACGATGCATAGATCTAAGCCTAAAACGCTCAAACCGAGATTAAATTATTTGCTTGAAATAAACATAGATGGACAGACAATTGTCATAGGAGCAGAATACAGGAAAAAAGCTATTATGTCCTTTAATCAAAACTTTTGGAAAATAAAGAAGTGAATGACCTTTAAAAATTGCAAAATTCAAATCAAATTTTGAACAAAAATATTGATCTATCTTGCCCAGTGAGATGTCATACCTGTGATGTGTCTTCAGGAAGTTTGGCTATAAATGGATGCCGCAGAAGATCATGAGTAAATGGACGGACTTCAAAGTCTTTGATTAAGCACCTTGAATTGGAAAAGGAAAAGAAAATTACAAATTCATCAAGCATTAATATATAACAGGCTTCTTGATCTCACGTTAACAGCTGATGGCACATGCACTTCTGATGATTTCCATTAATAGTTACTAGTATTGGCTTCCTATCAAATATTGATATTTTGATAGAGCTAAACATTCATATATTTCAAATTTAAAACTGTTGATTATTAAACAAAGGGTGTTTCATTACATATTCCTAATATACCGGTATATAAATATATATATTTGCGGTTTATTCATCAAGCCCTGTTAATTTTTTTTTTGTATTTTTTAACATTTCTATTGAATAAGCAAGAAAACAAGCAGCAAGAATTGAAATATACAATTTGACAAAAAAATCCATACATATGTCAGAATGAATATTTGCTTACAACTTATCAAAGAAAGAAAAAATATCTGAAATACGTAAATGATGCAAAACAAAAAAAACCCCCAAAAACCCACATTAATTAATACACACATTGAACAAGTATAGTATTAATTAAACTACAGTCCCTGAAACGTTCTACTTTCCCATTTTTCCCTGCGTTCACCTACGCTCACTGTGCATTCACTTGCGCTCTCCGCTCCGCTCCGTTCACGCTCACAGTTCATAAAGCGTTTAACCTTGCGCTCACCATTCGTTCAGTGTTCACTTATCGTTTGGTCAGATAATATTATATTTAGGCTGATTATAATTCCTGTATGTAGTTTGTTTGTTATTTTTTCCTGATTATCGACGAAACACAATGTAAGAATAACTCCAGAGGCAGGCAGAATAAATCGTTCATCTTGTGTTCACATAGCGTTCACATATCGTTCACCGTGAGTTCACTGTTCACTTTTCGCTTGCACTTGCGCTCCGTTTGCACTCTGCGTTCGCTCACCATTCACCGTTCATAAGCGCTCATCAAATTGCACTCTCCATTCGCTCAGAGTGCACTCGCCGTTCACTCACCATTCCAGTGGGAAAGTAGAACGTTTCAGGGACTGTACAGGGGCTAGTTTATTGCAGACTAGCTGTACTTGGCTCTATTTCTTTACCATTTTATTGCAGCACTTCCCCGACTAGGACCCTTATGTAATACTTCAAGTCTATTCTAATAATCAATTTACATATTAAGGATATTGTTGCTCCTACCATATTTTCTATATGACTGTCAAGATTTAAAAATTGCTTGCAATTCCACTTTTGCAATATACTATACCTGGTGGCTATATATAGGTAATTTTGATTTAAAAAGTCAATTAACATAAACACTTCATTAACATAAATTTATTATTTTCAAAAAAAAAATCTGGGTACTCACAATCATGAAAGTTGTTATTTCAAAAAGCCTTTCCCCAATAAAAATAATTTTAAAATAAATCTATTAGCCACCAAATCCTTCACTTGAAGTGCTGACAATTGCCTGTTTTCCTACCTGTATTAATGTAGAAAAACCTATTGATACAGCTCCCGCATACTTACTTGGCTATAAAGTCTTTGAAATCTTCGGACCATCGATCAGGGTTGGCAAACTGAGGCTGAGGGTTTCTGTAAAGTCAAAAGATATTGCTGAATGAAGAAAAACAAAGGCATGAAAGCTCGTCAAACACCAGGAAATGAGGAAACTCTGTGAAATGTTGCAGGAATAAAACCCTTCTGATGCTTGGAGAAGGGAAATAAATAGCTTATCTAGCTATTGAAAACCAAATACCATGGAATAACATTCAATTAATTGCTTTCCTCATTGTAATAAAGAACACCATTGGGACCACTGAATGTTTTAATTATGTTGAACTTGGCATCAGCTGAGAAATTAATTCATTATCTGCTATTGACTTATAATCTCTGCATTGTTTAACAAGTTGCTACAATTTTTTCTGTCAAGATTTTTTATTTTATCATTATAACAGTATGAATTCAAATAGAATATATTTTATAGCTGCTAATGAAAGGAAATATAGAATACATGTAATAGTATGTTCATGCTATGCTCTAAAATTCAGCATATAGCTACTGATTCACTCTGTACTTTAACAAAAAGATAGCTTCATCTCTAGCATTGCTAATTCAACTGTCAAACATACTCTAACTAGAGAACGAGAGATAGAGGAGAACTAAAGCTAATCTATACAGTACAAAGGATTGATAATGTTATGGAAATTGTTGCAAAAATTTATAAACCATGAAAGCCCTCAAACACCCCACACGCAAACTAATAATGATAAATTCAATTTTGTATACATTTAATATAACCTGCAAACCTTTCATTTATTTGAAGCAAATTACACTATGCCACTCAAATACAAAAGTTAGCTGCAGGTCTGTAGCTCTGGGTCTGAAAAAATTAAGATGGACGACCTGGGAACAACAGTGCCTCCCATAGTAAAAACACTGCAATTTATGGTGCACAAAAAAACCTGCTAGTTTTGGACTGATTAACCTTTATATTTACACACAAATTCTGTGGAAAGAAATAGTACCATCAAATTCTTCATGCAATTTACTACTGATATCGTCTCTTTACTTGCCTCTGATATTCTTTTAAACACCATCATCAGCCCCGTAAAGTGAAGTGGTGCAGTTTGTTTACATGTAAAAATGGCGACTCGGGATCTCGATGTGAATTTAACATGGTTCATTTTCTGAGGTTGGTTAGCGTGTTTTGGAAAAAGTTTGAGGCAAGTAAAGAGACGATATCAGTAGTAAATTGCATAAAGAATTTAATGGTACTAATTGACCTTATATTGCAGTTTTTTACTGTAGGTCCCAGGTTGTCCATCCAAATTTTTTCAGACCAGGAGCTACAGACCTGCAGCTAATGCAAAAGTATGCACAATAAGTTTCATAGAATGCAATCAGTGAGGTAAAGTAATAAATTAAGAGGGCTCGATGGTCGTGGCCATTTTTAGACTGTATTGATCTCCTTTAGAAGAAGAGTTCTATATAAAAATATTGAAAAATACCCAAATTTAAAATGAAAAATATATGGATTTTTTCCTCACTAAATAAAAGTTTACATATAGCTAAACAAATCATACCATGAAATTTTTGGTAGATCTGATGGTTAATTTGTTGATCATCCAGCCTCCTTAAACTATTTAAAGTAACCATCCTACATATTCATACATTTAATTTGATAAATTTGAGTTCTGAAAGAGCTTGTATATATATTTACTGTGCCAGAGCTATTTTGCATCTCAATTATTTACCTGAATCATATTCATATTTATCAATTACATGTACTAAAAATACAACATATTTGTAGGGCTAAGAATTTTACACCAAAAATACTAGATAATCAAAAATAAAATTCAAATAAGGTCATGCATCACCATGTAATATTGATATAATCAACAGAAAAATTCTTTTAACAGCTTTCTAAAAAGTATTTTCTCTTGAAAATGGTTCTCCAACAATGTGACTGTGAAATATTCATTTCAAGACATTCAGTAACAAAAAGAGCATTGAACGGTCACAGTGATAAAAATTAAGAAAAATATGTCCATGGAAAAAACGTAAGAAAATAAAAAGAAACAGCAGCAGCATGCTATGATATTAAAATGCGGCTCAAACAAAAAGAAAACTGAGCATTATATCCTATGTAGAGAACAGGAGAACTAGGGCGTGGCAGCATGCTGACTACACAGCCGTAGTCCAAACTCACCTCTGATCTTTGTTCAACAGACTATATGAGAGAAGATTCAGGAAACTTGGTTCAAACAAGATTCTCACAGGCTAGGTTAAGAAGCTAATCAACAAGTTTATTAAATCATAACAAAGTATGTTAATTGATGTAATATGGGGATGATAACTTGATGCTGAAGATGAGGGTATGGCATGCATGATCCTGCAGTGCATGCTATGATTAAATTGTGAATCTCATCAGCCTTGTACTGCTTTTATGCATATACCTTACAAACCATATCCTAAGACTGACATTTCTTCAAAAGCCTAATACAAGAAAGATATTCCTTGATAAACTAGCTATTACTAAGGAACAAAAACATACACTTCAGTTTAATCACAATTTAATTAGTTTATGTAAAACATGATCTTCATTTTACTACAGAGACAATGAGATTTTGTATTCCTAAGCTACATCAAACAATCCAGAACCTAACATCTCCATCTTGACATAACTGTACAGCAGTACCAGACACTTTCACATCTCCATGTTGACATACCTGTACAAAAGAACCAGACACAACCAACATCTACATGTTGACATACTGTATAACAGTACATGTACCAGATACTTTCACATCTCCATGTTGACAAACCTGTACAGCAGTACGAGAAATAAACAACATCTAAATGTTGACATACTTGTACAGCAGCACCAGACACAACCAACATCTAAATGTTGACATACTTGTACAGCAGTACCAGACTCACAACCAACATCTAAATGTTGACATACTTGTACAGCAGTACCAGACACAACCAACGTCTAAATGTTGACATACTTGTACAGCAGTACCAGACACAACCAACGTCTAAATGTTGACATACTTGTACAGCAGTACCAGACTCACAACCAAAGTCTAAATGTTGACATACTTGTACAGCAGTACCAGACATAACCAACGTCTAAATGTTGACAAAACTGTACAGCAGTACCAGACTCATAACCAACATGTCTATTTCAACAATACATTACCAGACACAACCATATATCTCTATTTCAACAATACAGCACCAGACACAACCTTACAACCAACCTCTCAATGATAACCACCAAGAACCAGGCCAACCAAACTCTTAGTTAAACAATCCAGTACTACAAAGAACAACAAAACCATGTCAACCATTTAGATCAGACACAACCAGTATTATCACTAATACAAGACACAACCAACCTCTCAATGTTTGCAAACCATCACTACAGTACACAAGCAACTTATCTATGTTAACAATCTAGTATCAGACACAATTTTCAACCACCATCTTATTATCGATCCAGTGTCAAATACAACCACTATTTCAATGTTGGAAATCTAGTATTAGAATACATGTACTAGACACTCCTCTACCCTATGCTAACACTCCAATACAAGACTAAACCATAAATCATTTTAATCAGTATTTCAGTACCAGACATTTCCAATGTCACTCCCCAATGATAAAAATTAACTTAGTCATAACACTGGTAACCTCATTCTGGTGCTTTATATCAAATCCAAAATCTAATACATGTAACTATAACCTCTATGCATTTATAAGCTTAAAACATCTAGATACTATCAAACATCATTCAAATTCACTGTACTTGTTGCAAAACATTAGAAAAGTGAAAATAACTTGCTGAAGGCAACCTACCAATACAATGTATTTACCAACCATTTCCTTGAAATGATATTTATTTTCTCCCTATTAATATCTTATAAAGAATATAAATTCAGGAAAAAGATAGTCAGCCATTTAAGCACTGCCATGAGGTATGGTTTCCTGTGTGTAATAGATATGAATGGATCAACATGCAATGCTTTATGGAAAACTAAATGAAAAAATTATGCAGATAATTAAGACATTCTGCACGTGCAACTACCATTTATTTCATATAAGCTAGATGTATACCATTGAATAGCAAATCTGTAATTCTACAAAACTAAAAAAAATGTGTAAGTATCTATTACTATCTTGTTTAATACTAGTACATGTACACAAATGTTAATAAATAAAAATAACTCACAGTGTACTATATTGTAATTTAAAATTTTACAGTGATCGCTATAACTGCATACCTTGGAATTTTGAACAGCGCTCTCATGGGATGGAGGTCAGAAAGCGGAGGCTCCCCATCAGCAAGCTCTATGGCCGTTATACCCAGGGACCAAATGTCACAGCGAATGTCATAGTTATACTCCAATTGTCTTTCACATGCAATCACCTGAAGAAATGAAATATCAATTTATTGAAGGCGAAAAATACATTTATCCAAATAACTGCCTCTAAATGTCAATGATAGAACTCAATGTTAATCTTTATTAAATAGTTAAACTTAATTGTACTGTGGCTGTTTCAGGGATAAATTCTTCAATACAAGTTCACTGAAAACATCAACATTTCACACACAAGTTATTCATTATCCAAAATGAACTAAGGTACCGGTAGTTCTGTCACAATCATTTCATTTAGAGCTGATCCCAGAAGGGCTGGCTGAAATGCCATTAACTGAACTAGCCATCAGACACTGACCACAGATCCATTAAAACATACAATGTATTAAAAGCAAAGCATAATATTCATTCAAAAATTACAAAGGCTCATATTTCTACCTTGTAATAAAAAACAAATTCCAATAATTTGAATCAGTTTCCCAGGAAAACTAGATAAAGCAAATATATCCAATTTAAATGCTCTAATTATCCATAAATTATCTCAGCAGTGAGCTATAAATGTCCATTGAATCACTTCATGTTTGATCAATCTTCCTCCTCTTTACATGCATGTACATCAGACAAATTCCTCGGTAACCAAAGGACTAGCACTTCACGTGCGGAACAAACTTGTACGGTACCCTTACAATACCTGCCGAACTTCACATGACATCAAGTCCAATGTTTTGACAGTGAAAATGTCTTTATTGCTAATTTACAACCTTGAAATCACTTACACCTGAAGTAAACTAGACTCAATCACAACTAGAATCTACCTAGTAAAATGGATGACCACCTCTACTGTACATCAAGTCAATGAGGCATGGCTGTCTGGTGGCTGGCCTTGCCATGCCCTCATTTGTAAATGATCAGATTTATAAGGTGAAGACTTTTCGGTAAAAGAATTATAGCACCATGAACAAGTGCACTAGTAGGCCTTATGCCCCATCACCATCATTTGTCAAACGAATTTCTATCTGGATCAGTGCAATTGTTTACTCTCTGCAATTAATGAACTTGAGAGCAGGTAGCACATCCATTCCATGTAGCTTTGGGCAATTGGGAAATAAAAGGGTGCTAAATTTATTGACAAATATCTGTGAGAAGGTCATATGGACTTTAATGCATGAAATGCTAATAGGTTACAGACATAAAATGTCCTTAACAGAGCAACAACGACACAATATTCTGAATTTATAGCCATTAAAAGAAGTTTTTAACTATATTAACCATTAGAATAGTTCAAATTAAGAGACATATTTGGGCAAATACATAAATTTTTGACAAACTATGAAAATTAAAATACATGAATATACAATGTACTATAGATATATTACAAACTAGTATCTATTTTTACTGAAAGTTAAAATGATCAAATTTTCTTCATCAGTTATAGAAGAAAACAAATCATATCTGTTATAAGATTCAGATATCAGATGACAAATGCATGTAAATTTCTATGAATGCCTTATCGAGATGTATAAAAGTTCAAGTATATTCGTCAGCTCTCAGGCAGGAAAAGATTGATCTCTGCATCCGGTCATAGTCCTAATACTGAGATCTACTCCTAGGATGAGACCAAATAAAGCATTGGCTATGTCTTTATGTTGTAATACATGTAGATGTTGACATATCACACTATTCAAGCTTTTTCATACATATAACATTATACAGTAGCCCTTCAGCAGCTTGATTATTATTAATGTGGCAGGACACAAACACTTCAACATTCTTAAAACTTACGCAGAGTAAAAATCACCACTCATAGACAGGGGACTTACCAATGTAGAGGTGGATAAAAAGTGTTAATCCCAGGTAGAACTTGTGCAATCACAACTGTCAGTTTACAAAGAACTAACTTTTTAACAATCCACTGATATTAAAGTTTCTAGCTATAATATCATCCCATCAAGTAACCAAGACTGATCTGCTTTATAATCCTTCCCTCTGTGAATACCACATAACGTTATACATGCAATACTTAATGAAGGAAATTCAAAATCTATGAATATCACTGAGTAAAATCAGGTAGAAATGACTGCCTATTGATCTGACCCTGGTTTTCAAACAAAAAATTCGAGTGAGTGGGTGAATGATAAACATATGAACCTCCCTTCTAAATCAGCTTATGTAAGATGTGTCACAGAGTGAAATGGGGCTTTCTCTACCTTAAGATCAGAACAAATCTGAGGTTTAAATCATGGAGACATCTGTTTTCTTCTGTTGTTTTTGATACATAAGCTTTTGGTATAAGCCCCTACCTTGACGCAAATGTCTGTGGTTACACATTTATGTTTGTTTTCTTTATAATCATTAATAAGCCAATCTGTTTATGATCTGGTTTCGCAGTAAAACAAGGGAGCCCTGGAATAATGAATTCCGTACATGTTTATTAAAAATGCACTGTGGTTAGATGGCACTAAAGAAATATTGCTCCAATATGAAACACTTCTAGTATATAATTATTGCATGTGTTCTATTTACTGCATGTGATACCAGTACATTACTGATTTAAATGACTTTCTGTACTTAATTGCAATCACTGTAATTTCATTAATGAAAACAGCTCATGTATAGAGTGTCCGACACCACTGCTTAATCAAGTTCATGGAGTTCACAGTCAATAAAGAAACGAATTATTAGCTGTCATGATTGAATAATACCATAGCTTCACAGCCGCCATGCAAAGCATTTTACAGGCAGAACCAATGTATATACACCTAGACGTGCTTGCAAGTATGCAGGACTGAAAATTTACCTATGCCACTATATAGATTTATGTTTTTCAATGAGCATTTTTCAGTTGTTAGCTCCGCTGCCTGGAGATCATGATTCATAGGACTTGTACACATGCATTGGAAAAAGAAGTTTTACTTGTGCATATAGTAATTGGTTATGTATATCTATTTTACCTCTATATCATCATTTCTAAAGAAATATGGTACATGAACAATGTTATAAGTACAGAACATAAATTATATAATTTATTTCAGCTAGCAGACAAAGGGGTAAAATATTATTGATGAGAATGAATTAAAGTCTTAAAGAAATCTAAAACAAATAACTCCTGGAAATTTATTTTGATATTTTAAAATTTATGTATTAATGTTTAAAATTGAACTAAAGGGGTCTTTTAATTTGCATTTAGCTATCAATCACATATTAAGCAAATTGGAACAATTATAATATTTCACACACTGTATGAGGTTTTATAATACAATAAGGAAAGGTAAAAAATCAGAATGAAAAAATTACAGTAATAAATATTTTAAGTTTTGGTCATGCAACTGGTGATGACAGTCTTACCACTGAAAGGAAAGTTCCCAATTTGTTCTCTCCATATACCAAACATTGACAACTACCTCCAACGTGTACACAGAAAGGCAAAGCATGTGTGCAAACATAGGAGAAAATCAAACGCTCAATCACCGTAGACTGATAAAAATGCAAATCATAAGGAGAATTTCAAAAAGTTTAATCCCAAGACCACAAGAATGCCTGCATAACTTTGAAAGAAACCAAATAAACTTGGCTTATTTTATGAATACAGTTTTGATAAATTGACACCAGTTATGCAAAAATCATTGCACATAATATTCATGGCAACAAAATAAATGCAGTAACCTCTTCACCTTCAGTTGAAATTACCATATATTTTCTAACAGTTCCTAATTATTTGATGGTAGGTGCAATAACTTGTAAGGATTACATGTTCACTTATAATTTGCCTATAATAAATCAACACACTCTTTAATTATATAATTAATAAATATTACAATTGAAATTTTTAACCCAACCCCCATTTGCCCACACTATGATTTCAGTTTATTACTACTGGGTAGTATTAGAACCCACAGCATGTATACAATTTAATTCTAAATAATGTACACTATATTATTAAGAAAAATACCATACCAATTTTCCTTAAGGCCATATAAAATTAATTATTAGATTCTCATCCCCACCCACCCCTCTGAAAGTGGCCCGCCCTAATGTATTTTATTTTATTTTTTAAAAAAATCGTGTGGAAAAAAAATTTCGGGTAAAAAATTGGGCTCGGTACACAAAAAAGACAGAACATTTTAATGGCTGCTTGACTAGTCCGAAATATCTGACGTTTTCCTGGCTCTTTTAACGATTTTGATATTTTACATGCCAGGAAAACGTCAGAACCGGCGCCATTACGAAAACTGGAAATTCGCCGCCTCCAACTGGAGGCGGCATTCTCGGCTCGATTTTAAATATATATGAGTTGAATCAAATGTTTCACTCACAACTAATTAATACAACGATAATTTTGCTGCTCACTAATATCGCTTTTATGTGTACTTACATCCCATAAACAGGCTGTTGAATACATTCTAACGAAGTGTTGAGATTTGTTTTGATTTCGTGCATTTTTTAAATCTCGCGAGAAAATAGGTCAATAACACTATTGTTTATCAGCGTGATTATCGAAATGAGCTGTAAAACTATATTCTAAGCTGTATTATTGAGTTTATATATATATCTATTTAAAATCGGGCCTAGAATGCCGCTTCCAGTTGGAGACGGCGAATTTCCAGTTTTCATAATGGCGCCGGTTCTGACGTTTTCCTGGCATGTAAAATATCAAAATCGTTAAAAGAGCCAGGAAAACGTCAGGTATTTCGGACTACTGCTTGACATGTGTATTATTAATTGTTTGATTCCAGTCATGTTTGTTATCATAGGGATACAAATGTCTACATAAATTAACAGTTAAATTAAAAAAAAAAAAGGAATTAAAAGATTACAAATTGGTTTGTATTGGCTCATATTAGCTTCAACGATTAAAAAATAGAGCATTATTATTTTTCATGAACATGGACTGAAATACGTGTAGATATTTTTTAAAAAATAAAAAAATAAAATCTGCCCACCTGTCCCATATATTTTGCAAATCAGGATGAGAATCTAATTATTAATTTCATGAGGCCTAACAAAAAACTAAAAAGAGTAGATGAACTTGGCTTGTAGTACGATGCTTCCTTTGTCATCATAACTATCGGGTATGCTCTCAGCTGTTTGCTATTTAATACTCAGGAGTACAGATTCAGCCCAAATATTTAAGAATTTCATATTTTTCGCTTTGACTTTTCACCCAAATATAGAAGTTCCGACCCCATCGTCACCAACTTTCCTCAAGTCTGAGTTTTTACCTCAAATTTATATACTTTTCTTTTCAGGATTTGAATTGAGGACTGAGTTGAGTGATTTGAACATTTTGGTGATGGTAGGTCCAGATTGTCCAATTCCAATTACTTTCCAAGAAATGTTGGATGCTTAAATATTTAATGGCAACTATGGGATGACAAGACTACTGAAGGAACCTTGAAAGATTACTGTAACCTAGAATTGTACTAAACAATTCTTCCTGATGGTTATAAAGTGAGATCACAATAGTAACAACATTATATCATCTTTGAAAAAGAAATATAAAAAACTAAATTTATTACATGTGTTAAAGCCTCACCTCTGGGGCCATCCAATAGGGAGTTCCCACTGATGTGTTCTTTCTGGCTAGGGTACTGGCAAGGTGTCCCGACACTCCTACAACACAAACAAAAGAAGAATCTAGTTTCTAAAAGCTCTTAGGTACAACCTCCAAATTTAAAAGCATATTAATCAAGTTAATCAGTACAGAAAAGTTCCTATAATCTCCTCTCTCTCCCTATATTTTTACAAAATGAGAATCCAGATGCTTAATTGCATCATTTTCTAACTCCAGGGTAATTAAATTAAACACTATGCCTTGTTGCAATTTTCAATAACATGTTCATATGATGTGTGGGAGTGTGAACTTGTCTTGTAGAAAGAACTTCTTTATTTCACACATACCAGTAGTGAGTAATATAAATGAACCTGGATAAATTATGATATATCCTACAATTCTTAATACAGCAAGGGAAACTCAAAGGACATAGCATTTTAATGTTTTTCAAGGGAAACTAAGTAACTCATTACAGCTACAGTGACAAATCCTCTGGAAAAAATGACCAAATTTTAAACATCGCTTATTTTCTAATTTTCAAAATAGCATTAGTTTATCTATTTTAAAAAGAAATAAAACAAACAAAATAAAACAAAGTAAAAAAAAAAAAGAAGAAAGAAAAACATGCCACAACCTTCCTGATTGATTAGCTATATAGCGGTGACAGCTATTCATCCCTAATTAATTCTCTGTACATATAAATACTGTAGAGAATCGATAAGCAAGGCATGGTGTTCTTATAACATTTTTTTTTGTAATGAAAAAAACCCAGCACTTTCTGCAGCACAGTAGATAGATTAAATCAGCTCTGTCCTACAGAATAGGATCCATAGTTTTTTTATCATTGCAACAATGAACAGACTATGTTCTTTATATACTTAGTTACTATAAGCCAAGTACATGAATTATACAAAGTATTATACACAATACTTTTTATCCACAAATAGCTGATAAGAAATTAATCAAGGATTAATCATTTTCATGAAAAAAAGGTCACTTTTCCCAAAATGAGTGTGTCTGTGTGTGTGTGTGTGTGTGTGGGGGGGGGGGGGGGGGGGGGGGGGGGGGGGTATCTAGTGTCACAGCTTTACGGTATGTTCAAACAATAATATCAAACTTGTAAGTCTCCTACACCTTTCCCCATTATTAAAGGTACATATTGTATTTATTGTATACAAGAGTTTTTTTTCACTGTTTATACACATTTCTTTGCCCATGCAATCCTAATTGTAAAAGATTTCATCCTAGCTGTTTTGAATTAATTTCCTCTTTTAAGGTTGTGTTAACTGAGATGAATTTCTTCTGTTTTAAACTAACATCATTTTATACTGACAATAAAACTGGGCTAAAACTGTCTCTGAAGCACAATAGATACTTACCAAAATCTATAAGTTTGATCTTGCCCTGATCATTGATGAGAATATTGTGACCTTTGACATCTCGATGGATCACATGATTTTTGTGTAAGTGTTGGAGAGCCTTGAGGGTCTCTCGGAGAATGTGGGCTATGAGATCCTCCTCCAGAGCCTCGCCCCGCCCAATCAGCTCCCGAACTAAGTGGGTCACAGAGCCACGACCACAGAGCTGTTGATAAAACATTGGGCAAACTGAAATTTACGATTTCTAATTTTTCTAAAATTCAAAACTCCGATGGTAAGTTGATCACAATAAAGTCATAGACATCTATATCCATTCAAGAAAACTGTAGTTCTGAATTATTTTCCAGACAGAATACATGTTTGAGGATGATTGATATTCACTGTTGCGCATTCAAATAAAAATGCCTGCATGCACTTCTGATTTTTCTGCATCAACACACATGGTAATTACAAGGAAAAATGTTCACAAATATTTACTCTAAACAAAATATTTCCCACCCTAGCTTTTATCAAAAGGCATGAATTTATGAATCATGTTCATATAGATATATTTTATGATTTTTATGCATAATCAGTCAAAAAATGATCAATCAATATAACCAGAATATAAAACTCATTATTCAGAAGTTCCAACATTAATTCTTTAGTTGATTTTCATTCCACAGTGCACTCAATAAATCTCGAAACCACCGACTTTAACCTATATACATGTATTACTGCTTAATACTGTATAGCATTTGATTTATAGGGAGAATGTTAAAACAATTTTATCAATAAGAAGTAATACAAAAGTTTGCAAAAGTTTTAAGGATGATTAACCAAGATGCACATGCAAATTCATAAATAATTTCACAAAAAGTGACAATATAAAATTAATGTAGTTTTTTAAAAAAATGTTTTAAATAAAAAAAAACCCCCATTTTCCAGATATACTTTTCTCAAACATTGATATTTCATTTTAAATTCTAATCATGATACAATTAGACCAAAGGGGGGCAATTTTCATACACATAAAGTTTCTGAAAAAGGGTTTTCATATTAAAACATTTAGATTATGCCTTGCTTCTGTTTTATACATGTATATGTACAGCCTCTAGCAAAATGCATGCAGAACCATGTTGATGTAAAAAAAAAAAAAATTTACTAGGTGACAACACCAAGAGTAAATCCATTTATAAATCTTAAAAAAACTAATATGGTAGGCCTATGTATTAATTTAGTTATAATCAAAATGACAATTAAGAGTGTATGATCGCTCTGGTTAGTGTATACTTTGCCACTTTGAAGAGGTTCATGGATATGTGACGTACAGATATTAACAATAAATTTTAAGACTTGGTTACAGATAATTAATTATTTCAGCAAAACTCTCATTTATAAGTCCCCTAATATTGCTAACTTTATATCTATATATTTTTTCACAACTTGCAATCATTATATCAAATGTTCATATTTATATCATTCAATTGTTAAAATGCACTTTTATGAATATATATATATATATATATATATATATATATATATATATATATATATATATATGTATGTATTCCATTAAAAAATCAAATATGATTGACATATACATGTAGTTCGGTTGGTTTGAGTAATTAAATAAATAATTCATGACAGTTCCTAGACATGAATAATTGATAACAATGTGTTCATATCATTTCTATCAGGTAAACAAATTAATCAGGACAAACATTCAAATGTCATTATAATTCTTTTACACAAACAATAAAGTGATGGTATTTTTTCTTATCTGCATGATCATGAAGACCAATTCCCATGATCCTAATAACTGACCTCCATTGCTATCCAGACCTCGGCATCAATGCCTGTGGTCGGCGGTTTGAGGTAGATTCCGTGGAATCGAGGTATACTGGGGTGGTTTCCGAGGTCATGGAGGACTCTGTACTCCTCCTCAATTTCCTCAATCTTTTCGTGTATTGAATCCAAGACTTTTACTGCCACCACCTCGCCTAGCAAATAGGATATCATTTGTAAGTTAATAAACTATATCAAACATAAAATGACCATCACAATTTACAAATGCCAGCAAATTAATACAGTATGCAAAGTCTTGTTAATTTGAACTTGGTTGAACTAAGATTACTCAACAAGATATTCAAGGATTGGAGATATATAAGGAAGAGAATACAATCATAAAGAAACACTGATTGCATGGGACTTACATCTCACTTCTATATACATTTACATATATATGTATACACTGTATTCAAGATATAAATTACTGGTAAAGTTCAACATATTAAACTTCAAATGTTTATTTTTTTTTTTATATGTAGTAATTAGTAAGAACAGAACATTAAACTTTCAAAAACATTATTAATTGATATACTTCCAATTTAAAATACAGTTTTCAGTACATTCATTTCAGATATAACCTTTTAAAAAGAGTTGTTTCCCTTACAATTTTGAACAACAAAATATCCTGATCTACAGTCTGAGCGAATTAAGTGATGATGAAGATAAATTAGCTTTCTTAGATGTGTCTCACCTGACTCCTTGTGGATGGCCTTGTGGATTTCCCCATACGTCCCCTCCCCTATCAGACTGTGTACCTCCCATGTTGATGTGGGGTCAGGAAGGTCTGAGAATTTGATCACTTTGCTGTACTGGTCAAGAATGGCCAACATTGCCCCACACACTGCTACACCTCAGCTAGATCTGAAAAAGCAAGCGGCTAGCTGAGTCATGGTTTTCTTGATAAGCTATCAAGATTATTGGCCATGCATGCTGTCTTGATATAGTGTTCTCTTCTTCTACATCAATTTGACAATCAGAATACAACCATTTGTAATCATTTTGATTAAATTTAATTACACAAAGACAGGGTACTGATCATTAATTAACAAACAGGAGATTGAAACAAACAGTTCTCTATAATATATGTTTACATTGATATTAAATCATATATACATCTGAAATTGGTGAATGGCAAACAGATATCAATTGAGGTATCAAAAGGGAGATAACTTGACGTTTTTTGGAAAGTAAAATCTGCTTCAATATCATCTACAAGACATAACAAAAGAATCTAAGAGATCTTTTGACTTTCCTTGCAACCCGAGAATTCAACACCAGCTCTAATAACGTACTCTACTGTAGTACATGACATGCCAAAAATTTCACACAAGTTAAGACAGTTTGTTTTACAATTTTACAACTTTATATTTTTATTTGCAATTAATATGCTTCCTTATTCAAACCTATAGAAAAGCGAAAAAGTTTAATTCTGTGTGAACTTTTTAATGATGTCACAATGATTACGGCACGCACTTATCGCTTGATTGTTGCATTATTGTAAACATTAAAAACACAGTTATTTTAATAATTCTGAACGATTTGCCCTTTTCAAATGAAAATATAAGTCATAAGCAGCAATGTTAAAAAGTTTACCGGGATATGAACTTGGTTGGTATGTGATCAAATCTTCTGAGAAGCCCTTTGATCACATGACCAATTATTGCAACCAACTTCATATCCCGATGAACTTTTTAACTTGCTGTTTATTTCTTAAATTAAATAAACAGTCATACAGCTCCAAATCCTTCCCATACTAAAATCTGAATCTAAAATGAATCTAAAATAATGGCTTGCCAAGTGAATGAATCACATTTCCTTTAAAATTGTCAATAAAATTTAAATGATCAGATTCTAGTTGATGAATATGGCAAAGTCAGCAACCTTTCTTAATATTTATAAAAGTGGATCCCAAACCCTATAACCTTGGTGGATTTAAAGATTCAAAACAGTTTAATATAAAAGGCACACAAAGACCCGAGTACACCCACAATGTAAACCCAACGACTCCTTGTACAGAGCTCTGTAAACACAGATTTACACAGATTTTGTAGAAGACAGCTAGCTGTAGAAAACAAAACCTAATTATCACCATTCTCCTACATAAGGTTCAAGATAAAAGTAACCAATTAACTATCCCTGGGAGATATTCAACTGAATGGGAGCCAGCACACATTGGTTGTACATTACATAAGACATCTGATTCAATATATACAAAATGTTGGAGGGATACTGCAAAACAAAAATTGTAGATAGATCTTGATAAATAAAGAGTTTGTCAGAACAAGGCAAAGCATTCATCCAAGAAGTCATATATCATATTTCTGTGAAAAAGTGAAGTTAGGACCTTCTATCCAATTTGCCTTTTATCTGCATGTAATTAAAAATCCAACATTTTTGTTGCTCGATCTTTCAATGGTCTGACCAGTGTGCCATTTTAGAATAAATCGATATTCATGCCATCAAAAAACTTTATCAATTTCAAGGAAAAGTTAGATGAATCACATACACATGTATTTCAAGCTATTTAATCATTTCCTGTTTCAAAAGTTATACAAAAGATTCAGACAACACATACTGCACCTAAATTTCTTACAAACAATTAATACTTGCTCCCCAATTACAAAGAACCATGTGTAGAGCCTAAAATTAACACATGCAGTCAAACATGCCACTACTCCTATAGTCCAACTGCAGTCATGACTATTATTTAATTGAAACAAATATGGGAATGTGAATTGGAAACATAACTCCCAAGCTGAAGGTGTAACTTAATGCATTGGATATCCCAGGTACAAGAATTAAATTTTACCTGTCAATGTCTACTACCCAGCCTGGAGTGACCAGGAAGTAGACATATACAGAACTGGAATGTATACCATTATACACGTAATAAATTATCAACTTGTCAAGTTGTCCGTACACATTTCTTTATTCAGTAATTCAATTACTATCTCACAGACATGAAGTGTATTATGAAAATATTTAGTGCAGATATAAGGCTTTTATATGTAAATAATTATAATGAGGCAATATATAAAAGAATCCTATATGTTCAATACCTTAAATACCTTAACTCTTGTGTACACATGTATACATACACCAGTACTAACAATCACATGTGTACATATCAGACACAAAAAAAGCCTGATATAAAAAAAACCCCTCACATATGAAATATATATTATAGATAACACCTTATTAGAAAAATTGACATATTGGGGAACACACCCAAAAAGTATGGTAAGTAGATTTGTACCTGCAGGTGATTTCAGAGAAACCCTTGTTTTATCTATAAGAACCAGGTGTAGGCTAGGCCTCTATTGATTTTATTTGATCTACCTTGCAGTCATGCAGACTGTTTTATTACCTTATGAAGAAGGTTCCCTGAGCATATATCTTAGCAGTTAATGCATGCCACTGCTACCAGCAAAAAATAAGCTACTGAAATGGGTGACCACCAGATACTGTTACAGCATAGCTATCTTAGAGAAGTACCATATACAACCAATAATTATATCACCACAATAAAACTTAATCCATATTAAGCATATATAAGGCAACCAATAAGCCACAATAAAACTTCTGGTCTATAATACTGCATAAGTCACTAAACTCAGCAAACTTAGGGTCCACTACATCATTAATATTTTTGTTCTTAGCATGAGATAATATGGTGACAAGAGACAGGTAAAAAGCAAGGCATAGGACTAGTCTCTCATTCTCTTTGTCCAATCTTTTATTTTTTTTCCAGAGAGCAAAATATGCAACATAGTCAAATCTTGTTGATATGGGCATATTTTAAACAAGATATCCAAGGACTTAAAATCAAGAGGTGAAAATGCATAAAGAAACAGTGGTTACCACTTCTATCTCACTTTGCCTTACTTTGGTTAAATGAACCCCTTGTATACCAAAGCTCCAGACACCGAATCTTCATCTATAGTATAGTTAATATGTAAGCACTCCTATTTACATACTGTACTAAGAGTACCATGATTACTATGGTTATATAAGCCTTGTCATGCAAACAACTTAATAACTGGTCTGGAACACATAGAATCTCAGATATATTTTTAGTTGATTGGTTCCGAGAAGTTTACTTTCAAGACATCATTCTTTCAATGTTATATTTCTTGATTAGCAGTAAAATTGATATATTGCCTATCAAAAAGAGACAAAATTAAATAAAATTAAGCAACAGCAAGTATCATACTGGTGTGCAACCAATTCTCCCCAAGGACCATTTCTCGCCAGTGCATTGTTACGTCATTTTTTGTACATATAATTTTATGTATTGATAAAATGATGTAACCATGCACTGGTGAGAAATGGTCCTTGGCGAGAATTGGTTGTATGCCAGTACTGAAAAAAAAATTCATTGTTTAATACCAATGTGCATCATAAGTCTCTTCTTTCAAGGGAAAGCCCATGGGTGATGTCAAGATAAGCAAAAGTAATAATTGTATCAAGAAAGGGAGTGCAACTGCTATTTTTTTTAATGTCAGGAACGTTACAACAATAGAACATTTTCCCAGGGGGTCCAAAGGAACTTTTAAGTTTTCCAGGGGGTCAGAGGCATATTTTCAGTAATTTTACTATGTAAATTTAAGAAATTTGAATTTTCCAGGGGAGTTCAGAACCTGGAGTTTAGATCTGCGCATGTAAGTCTCAACCAGTTGAACTAACCTACTATGCAACTCCATATTAAAAGGGGAAAATTTTTAAAATGAACTTATTTTAATTTCAAATCTTAAAAAGTACTAGATTCCGTATATGATAATTTCTGGAACTTATGTAGTAAATTTATAACCACACAGGCCTAGAACTGATATTGCTTTTATGTTTACTTCGAAGGCAAACTTTAAATGTGAAAAAAAAATGATTCATTCTATTTCACAAGTCAAACAAAAAAGAAAACATTTGATTATACTTTCACACGACATTTTCTTTAATCTTGTCGCTTAAGTTTAATATGCAATGGGGTCAGTTAACAGTTGTACCCTTACAAAATAACACTCGAGTTTCATTTGCCTGCAGACTTAAGAAACCACAATCAAGGGAGGGGTCCATATATCGATACAACAGAGGACATTCGGATTCCTCTTACACTTTTCGTTACTAACGTGTTCACTTTCGTCTGATTAAAAATTAAAATATGCTAACTTACCTGTATAAAAGTTAAGGTATATCCATGTTTCAAGCTATTTCGTTGTAGATTGACCGATTCATCACTTGTCGAAAAAAAACAAACCTGTTTTTATTTTTGGCTCGCGTGTATGTGTACCAAAATTCACCTGTCAAATTTGCAGCGCCACCTATTTTAAAGGAGGCGGATCAAGGATTCTTATATAATTCGTGAAGCGGTTAAATAGAAATTGTTGAATATTTTAATGATTCCGACGTATAAAATGTAGTGACTGGATATAAAAGATAAAAATAAACTAGATGCTGTCATTAGACAGTAATACCCGCACCAAGTGTTTGCCTCTAAATAACACTCTCTTGTACTAGTTTTAGTCAAAAAGAAGGCCACATGCAATATGTTACAATTAAATGATCTTTGTCTGAAGTTACGTACACAACACAGGTGTACAGGTTGCATCGGGTACTAGTTTTACCCAGCTCTTTGGTTAGATGGGTTTCACGTGGTGTACATGCATAAGTTTTCTTGATATGCAGAATAGGATTAATTAACATGAATAAACGTTTCTTTTGTGGTGATCAGCTAAAGGAATTCGTATTGTGCTAATTGGATTATCATTATGATGTTGACCAATATAGGTAAGTAGCGCAATATTATTAGACACCGGTATACAAAACAGTTAAGTTTTACTTTCACTTTCTAAAATGTGATCTCCATTTGCCAGCATACTGTATCATCATCTGTATTTAAATAAGCTTATATACAGTTTCTGTCATTTTAATTGCAGAATTTTTTTTATTTTTTCATTTGTCAGACTTACACTATTGAGTTGACTCCATATTGACCCTATTTTGTATTAAATTTGGGTATTAAATATCATGTTTATATGAGTTATAATAGGGAGGAAGGGGAAGGGGCCTTAACCGTTTCCCATCCCCAGGATGTGTGGATTAGATATACATTTTTAGTGAGAATGAAGGCATGCTGCAGCTTTTTTTCCCATTATACCCCTACCCCATCATCATACACCAGTAATAGAAAAAGAGTTAATGAGTGTAATTTTATTTTATTTTAAATTGCTTATTCTTTTTTGTCAAGAGATATGTGGTATGTCAAGATTTCTGACTCATGAAAATTTGTGCATTTTAATCCTGATTGTTAACATACATGTATAATTATATATAAAAAAAATACATGTGATATTATACTAGGGATCTTGCAATCAATTGCAGAATTGCCAATCGGTTATTTATAACTCATTTTGAATGATTAATTTGTTAATCATTTTGAAAATAAAGACATTTCTAAATACATGTATAACATATTATCAATATTTTTTGTAGATTGATTTGATTGATTTTGTAACTATTTAGGGCCCCACTCTGCAGATGCCCTATAGTGATAATTCTGTCCAATTCTGCTGATCATGTCAAGATACATTTAAGACAAATTGGCCCCTGCCCCTTGGGTCATTCCCCCACCCCCCGGAGTTGTTTTTAAACAACCAACCCCCTCCTCTTAAATAGAAAACATGAATAGTTGAATATTTTTAAAATATCCTCAAAGTCATCGAAATCCCCACTCCTAAACCATATATATTTTTGTTTCTTGAACCATGACCATGTCAAGGCAAATCTTTTTGTGGTATTAGTAGGTCATGGCATCTGGGGGTCACCCTAACCCCACCCCACCCTCCCAAAATCAAAAATGATCAAATAACTTGAAAAAAATGCTTGTGATCCCCACCCCTAAAGCATATATATTCTTCCTCCTTATGCATCTTATGGTACGTTATTTCAATCACAAGAGATAAGAGGAGGTCCAGGAATTAGGTTTTTTATGGGACGGAACATCATTTTGCAGATAGCATTGACCCTCAGAATCAAATTTATATTTCTAAAACCTTATTGCAAATCTATAGCTCAGCCTCTGTTATATCCCTATAGATGATGTGGCTATTCATTAAATCATGAGAGGAGTTCTGGGAAGTAGGTTTTTTTTAGGAGTGATAAACGTCAATTTTCAGCTACTATTTGACTCCCTGGATGAAATTTAAATTTTTAAAACCTTATTGCACATCTATAGGACAGTCCCTATCATATCTCAAGAGATGACATAGCTACTTCATAAATTGTAAGAGAAGTTCTGGGAACCATATTTTTTTGTCCAAAAAACGTCATTTTTTGATGCCCACAGACCCCCGTGATAAAAACAAAAATTCTGAAACATGATTACACGTCAACATGACACCCCGAAGCATATCCTATTAGATCATTAGGCTACTGCAAAAAGAAATTGACGTTTTTTGAAACCAGACTTTTTGTTAAAAAAAACGTCATTTTTCAGCCATTTAATGACCCCCAGGACAAAATTGAAATTTCCGAAACCTTATTGCGCATCTATAGGACACCCCAAAACATATTCCAAGAGATGATTTGTCTATTGTTGAAAATGTAAAAGGAGTTCGAGGAAGAAGGTTTTTTGTCAAAAAACGTCATTTTTTACCAATTATTTGACCCCCAGGACTACCAGAGAATTTTTGAAACCTTTTTACAAAACAACATGACACCCCAAATCATACTCCAAGAGTTCAGTTTGCTGGT